>VDFB02007610.1:0-39391 GCA_007258455.2 Sequoia sempervirens | reverse complement strand
TGCCATATGCAACTAAATGATTGAGCTGACCTTGCTCTACTGGTGGCTCAAGCATCGGTGGGAGTGTGTTGATGGCTTCTGGTCTGTGCACAAGGCTAGAAATGTACTGACGAAGCTGTCTGATTTCAGCCTTGAGGGCTGCTTTATCCTCTCCGTCCTTTAGTATTCTGTCCCTGGCACTATCTGTAGCAACTTGTAGAAGATTAACCTGAGTCTGGCGTGTGCTGCGACCAAGGTTGACTATGATAACTTCAAAATCCTGAGACTCTAATTCAGCCAAGTTCTTCCCCTGTGGAGGTACGGCGGTCTCAACGACAATCTCCATGTCAGTGTTTCTCTCTACGTGAACCATGTTCTTAACTCTCTTATCTGGCGCATCTTGGTAAATGTCATCGAAATCGGAATGATTGAGAACATAAGATGGCTGCCTCCTCTTCCTTCCTAGCTGAGTCTCGATCCAAGATTGATCTCAGCTAATGCTACTAGAAGGGTCTGCACTAGCGACAGGAGGTACTGATGAGAGTGAGTGTGTAGAAGACTCACTGCGAGGTGGAGAGTCTAAGTCCAATTCAATGTGAATTGGGACTGGTGACGGCTCTGGAACTGTTATAGGAACTTGAGGCTAAACCTCAGGTACTGGCGGGCTCTGAGCTGATCTCTGAACTGGCTCTGTGATAAGCGGCTGTCTGTCAGGCTCTGTGTGTGAAACAGTGGCAAGTGCCTTGCCCTTTGAATTATTTGGCGCTTGTATTTTCTTAGGAGGGTTACTCCTCTTCTTCTTGTTAGGTTTTGACGAAGAAGGTAGTGAAGGATTCACCACTACCGGCGGCTCTGCTCTAGGAACACTTACTCTTCTTGTCTTCTTGCTGTCGAGGTAAAGTATACTGTTCTGGATGACTCTACTTGACCTTTCCTTGACCGTTGCATATTCTTTGGCGTACCAATTCATCACGGCAATCTGTATCGACTGCCTTTCCTCAAAACTCAGGAAGAACTTCCTCATCATTCGATAAACTCTCCACATCCTTCCGACAAGAAAACGAATCTGCGGAGAGAGAGAAGCGGCCGAATCGTCATGAACCTCGTCATCCTCGAGCAATTTGCCCAGTAATCCTCCATAGAAGGCTCGTGATATGTACCTCCAGCGAGGCGAGTTGTATAATGACCTGAAAGGTCATAGGCACGCGCTTCGACAAGATACTTAAGATGATATCTCTCAAGTTCTTGTCCTGCGATCTTTGCATCAATTGCTGACTTGCACCAATACATTCCAAACTGAAAAGGAAAGTTGAGTGATGGTCTGTGCCTGCGGCGTAGAAGACGATGAACATCATGCATCTGCCTAAGGAATTCCTGAAAGATTGTTTTATCCGAAGGATAACGTGGAAGCATAGCTGGATTTCCTGTGAAGCCAGATACTCGGATGTAGGTGTATGTTGGGAACTGTATAAACCAATCTGCCCATCCATCCATCGCTGTCCTAGCAACTGCCGAGATACGAACATGCAGCTTCCCGGGTCCAAATTCCCACTGTAAGTCAAGAAAGTTTCAGGAATGCTTGAAATGACGCTCACTCTCCGTGAACTCAAGCTGATCATAATAATTTATAAACCTTAACAAAGGAGAATGCTCCATCGTTAAGTCCTCGAATTGACCGGAGTAAGCCATCAAGTACACAGATATGAACACATGTGAAACTCATGAGCAAACTAAGAAACCGTAATCCGCCAGGTGTGGAGAATGTCACGATGAAGGATGCCTACCATAACGCCCTCGCCTTCGTGAAATGATGCCACTAATAAATGTAATACATCCAAGGCTGGAACATTTGCATGTGCTTGACTCCGAGACACTATTCAAGAGTGTGATTAGAATCGCCAGACTCATCCTTTTTGTATTCACCCATACTTTACCCACATTGTTTGGCAATCTCGTTTTTGCTTTGTTTTAATCCATCTCTCGCCATTTTCTTCTGACATTTGTCCACATCAACGTCAAACGCTTGTGCACACTGCTCCATAGAAACAACTAGGCTGTTCGGATGTTGAGGAATGCCAAAACTCCTCTCGATGTCTACAGGTTTGAGACTGCAAATGACCCGTCCGTCGACTGACGCTATCTCACAAGTAGTCGGATTGTAATGCTTAATGCAAGCCATTACAAACTCAACACAATGAACGGAGATAGGTATGGAAGCGGCCTCTAGTAAACCAGACTGCTCAATATTCTGAATGATTGAACTTTTGATTTTAACTGGGTCTAGCACTGCCTCTGGCAACACTTTGTGAAGGTCTGTCTCAACCACCTGCGGAAATCATGAGTAAGGACGGTTTTGGTCCTGTATTCAAGCTGAGTGAACTGCATTTTGAAAAATTAGCCTGTTGACTGTGAACTCGGCTATGTTCTGACAAGATTTCTGGTATCTAAAAATAGCCTGCGAGAGTTAAAAATAGCCTTTCGAAGAATTATTTTCAGCGAAAAATCTGAAATATGGGTTTTGTCCCGAAAAGGATTCTAAGACAACCCAGAAGGTCAGATTTGCGAAAACTCAACTTCTACTCGATTGTACAGAGATTTTCACTTGAGAAAATTAGCAATTCGAGAACGAATGTTCTGAAGCTAAAATTTGTGAAAAATCAAGCGTACAAATTCAACTCGAGGAAATTATATGGAAATGATCCAGATACTGAGACTTATCAAATTCGCCAATTTCAGGAACATGCACAATGTATTTTGTGAGAAATCTGAGATTTAAAGGATGCAAAAGACGTTTTTTGATGTCTTCTTCTGTGAAAATCGCCCAAGATTTCTTTGAATAACTGATATTTGTGAACTTGAATTTGCAAAAAGATATGTTAGGAAAAATCGCCTCTGTGAATTGATGAAGATTTTGCCTCTGAACTGAAAAAATTCCCCTTGTTTGGGAAAACCACGAATTGCTCCTCTTGAAATTTGCGCCTTTTAAATGAATGAAATTCGAATTTTCCTTGAAGAAAATACGAATTTGTATGAATTTGAGGTTTTGCCTTTGATTGTTAAATACGCCTTTGAATATCAATTCGCCTTTGAAACCTCTGAAGAATTGCGAATTGTTTTGGAAAATTGAATATGCCTTTGAAGATTTGCGAATTGCTTTGAAAATGTGCGCCACTATCTCTTCTGAAGAAATACGAATTTATTCTTGAATTTGCTTTAAACTTCGATTTCCCTTTGAAGATATGAATTTGCCTTAGAAAAATACGAATTTCATTCAAGATTAATTTTGCTCTTGAGAAATACAAATTCTCTTTGAAAGCTTGTGAAGAACAATGAAGATGGCGCCACATATAAATAATAATAAATTCGCACTGAATTGTGACTGCAAGAATTCATAAACCCTAACCAGAATAGAAAACCTCTGATTGGTTGCCTTTCAGTTCGACTGCCACTGTCTGAAGTTCAAATTTGAAAATAATAATAAAATAATTATTATCATGCAATGGCGCTAAAAATAGACATTCTGAACTTCAGTTGACAAACTGGTTGAAGCTCTGAGATTCATCTTTTGACTTTACTGATTCCGAAAAGTCATCTCTTGAGCACATAGGCGTCCATTTGCTCAAGATACTTCATTTTTTACTAACTCCCTATTTAATAGCTGACAGCACTGTCACGACTGGCCAACTTTGACACTGATTTCCGGATGACCGGGTGATGCTGAGACTGATCTGAGATAATCAACGGAAAGCCTACTGAACAAGGAAGAAATGTGTGCTGGGAGACACAACTGCAAAATCCATCGTTTAACCCCTTGAAAAATTAGGCGCACCTGATTAAATTGCTTTACGGGTTCCAGACTTAGCCATTTTCCTAAACTGCCATCTGACGCTTCAAACGGCCACTGACGGTGAATGGTGAACCCTGCTAATACTAGACGAAGCTCACGACATGACTGGAGATATTCCGCATCCGATGACTGCTCACACGAGAACTGAAAGCTGTGTTAAGGGCCTCAAAAAGAAAAGCGCCCCTGGCTCATGGTTGCACTTTGTCATTTCGACGAAAATCAAATGTCATCAAAATACCCTACTTTGACGGCTGATATCTGGAACTGGGATGACCCGATTCAGGCATTATCTGTTTTAACGGACAGCCAGAAGGGCCCTTAAGAGAAGTCACTGGAGGTGACGAGGCAAGAAAACTGCTTCTAAGACCTCAAAAACTCCAATGCGTATTTTAAATAAAATTACCACTCCCAGACTTAGCCATTTTTCGGACGTCTTCTCTTTGCAATATTACACTAAAGACCTCGCACGCACGAGCGACTGCCAAATGCTGAAGGCTGACGGCTATGCTCGTTGGGAAGATAAATTGACTACGCTCAATAGTCGTGAAGACTTCGAACGCGAACGGGCTCATCTGACCAGCCTAAAGGCTAGGCGCCTTAAGACTATGAAAATGCATTGAAAACCATTTGTTGGTCCACCCGTAAAATTACGTGCTTGGTAGAATCTCCGCCACGACCACTAGGAACGTCGGATCGACAAGCGAAATGTTGCGTTGCGGAGCTAGGCTAGTATACTACTGATGTCGTGAAGACTCTATCTGCAAATATTGCCATCTGGAGGGTCCTTTAAGCCAGCGCCCCTGGCTTGTACTTGCACTAGGCATAAACGGAGAAGCTCGGAAACGTGAAAACTCCATTTTAAGCTGATCTTTGGATGACTGCCGCCTGGAATCTGAGAGTCGGATGACTGCACTTGATATCTCGTTGGATAAGCAGACTAGTTGTGAACGGATTGACCGCATCCGGCAACGAAACTGTCGAGATTTACCCCTTCCTTGAGATGGGCGCCCTCAGGCTAGAGGCGCGCTTTTGCCTGAAAAGAGCAAGATTCTCATCTCCTAAAATGTAGGGATTTTAACTTCTGTTGCTGATAACCAGAGCTGTGAGTCTCGGAATGCTTCGCTGGATAGCTCGACGGATAGCCAGACTGATTCTGAAGAGATTGACTGGATGCTTGAGCATTTTAACCAGAATCTTGACCTTCAACAAGCTGGGCGCCCCTGAGCTATACTTGCGCTTTTGGGCTTTTCCTCTGAGAAATCTCCATGATTTGATCTTTAAAAACTCTGTTTCGATCATTGAAATGACCGTCTACAATATGGAATGTCGTCGTGAGATGCTTCTGCATCGTGAAGATCTTCATTCTGAGTCTCTGCTTCAGGCTTTGATCAATATAACTGACTTTGATTGACAAACTATTGACAAAAACTCCATGCTTGACATTGCCCAAAACTGTGTTTTACAACAAATTAGCAAGGTTTAGACTTTTAAATGCAAAATGCCTTAATGAAGCAAAAAAAATTTGGTTTGGGTACAACATAACCCATTGTTTGAGATGGGTGATATGACATATAGCAATCCATTTTTTGAGTTGGACAATGGAACAACTCCTGGTTGCAGTCTTGCACTTAGTGAAAATTGTAAGGTATGGGATCCGGGAGAAGATTCAAACCTGAGTTGGAGTATGGTTTTCAGCCTACTAATGATCTGAGTTCACTTTATGAGGTGATTGGTTACCCTCCTGTGAGACCACAGGATATGAAAACTGCAAATGAGGAGCCAAATGAGGGTTGCATTAGGAGTTATTTGACACTAGGAGGCATCATCATTCCTTACTACATACAGAATTGGAAGGCAAATTGGGTATGCAAATTAATGATTTCAGTTGAGAGTTCTTTCTTTGTTGGTGCTTGCATTGAGCTACATCATTCTTGCATGAAGCTTGGTCTTGAGTTTTGGAGTTGGCCAACAGGTGGGACATTTCATGCCATATCAGAGTTGATGAGTAGTCTTGCCTACCTACTCTATCTAGTTGGTAATTTAGCTTCTTCATGGAATGAATTGATTCATGGAGATTTCTACGCTTTTGATTTTGAAAGGGTTCCAAACATTGTTCTTGAGCTTGCTGGAATTTTAAGAACTACAAGGAAAGGAGAGTTCAAGCTTGTTACTTATGTAACTATGGAGGAAGAAGGACCTTTACATGACATCCACATGACTCACAATCCATCCTTTGGATTGAGTGATGTTTTATCTTATACTAATCTTTCTTTGGGGATGATCTTGAAGACAACAATTGCTCCTTGCACCTTAGTTGTTGATGCTTTCATGGATGGGTTACAAGAAATTACCAAAAGGGTCACAAACTTCCTTGATGAGCATAATGTTATGGATGGCACTTGCAGTTGTGATGTGTATCTTTCTAAGCATGTTGATCATTCTTGGTTGAGTATTCATGCTTGGGATCCTCAACAAGGATTGTTGGAGCTTATTGGAAAGGGTGGGTATGATCTTTGGAGGTACAAGGATGGAAATTTCAGAGTTAATAGAGTTGTACTTTTCCTTACCAGCCATCTTATGATTCCATTTACTCATCTTCAAATGGATTGGAAAGAGATTTTTAGTAAGGAATGGAGCAATGATCAATTGGACATTCTTGGGTGTGTTCCTTGGCAAGGAATGGATCAGATTTTCAGTTTTGAGCTTGTTGATTAGTTGCAGATCAGTCACCTTACATCATGGTTTGCTCTCATTCAGGGGAATTGGCACATTATTCTTTGTGAAGGAGGTGAAATTTTTCAGTTACATCATGGTTTGCTCTCATTCAGGGGAATTGGCACATTATTCTTTGTGAAGGAGGTGAAATTTTTCAGTTGGAGATTGTTTGGAAGTGTTTCCTAGTCACTTCTGAGTTGATTTGGTGTAGCACTATGCTTTGCACGCATGCTTATACTTGGGAAATTCATAAGTACTGTTGTTGTCCTTTGTGTAGAGTACTTATATCAGATTGTACTTTGCTAATTTCAGTCTAACAGTGATTTTTGCTTACTTCAGACCTGCCAAACTCAGAGGGTTCATCTTATGGAGGTTCATGATGTAAACCTTGACAGTTTACTCTCGGTGTTGGTTCAGGACAGCGAACTTCCGCATGCTTCAGTTCATCTTTTAGAGACCCTTGGGGTTGGAACAATGAGAGGTTTCGCAAGTCTTGATGATTCTATCAGAATAGTACAATGGAGGCATGACAGATTTTTGAGGTCCTTTGGTGATGGATGCATTATTCTTGATCTCGAGAGGTATATGCTCGAGTTTCCGATAGATTACAGGCTATGGTTTGGAGATAGGCATGAGGACAAATGTATCCCAGCCCTAACCCCATGGGTTCTACCTCCTACTTCATTGATTGATGGCTGCCCTACTTTGCTGGTCAGAGTTCTATCAGGGTACACTTTGAGGACAGCAATTGTTGGGATAGATAGGAGAAGTTGGGATTGCCACTTTGGTGAGAGGACGGATTGATGATGAGTTCTTATCATCCTTTGATAGTAGTAATACATTTTGCTTCATCATGGACATGATTCACATGTTGCATGGTGTTGTTCTGATATATACCAGCGGCTTGTCAGGGGTTGGCATGTGCTTCTATGCACCTATGTTGGGCATCATTCACATCCACAGGAGACCACTTAGTGTGGAATGGATTGTTGATGACGCAGACTCATTAGGCTTGGCTACAGGTTTAGGCATCATCCGAGAATCGGGCACAAGGCTTTGCATTGGTAATGTAGAGATTCTTATTGGATAGCCTTATCATGAGAAGATGGGTTCTTCTGAGTCTTGTACATTGGATCATAGTGTTGTTCCATCTTCTTTTCAGGAGATTAGCATTCATGACAATGCTCTTCTCACTCCAAAGAGCAAGTCAAAAAATTCTTATTGTGCAGCTGATTGTGACATGTGGTCTATTAGGAGGCATGAATGGAAGAAGCAGTTGCAAGTCGCTAAGGACGGAATTGAGAAAACCTTGTTTCTCTTTGATAAGACAGATAAATTCATGGAATATTTCCTTTGGGAAATTAATTTTGAAAAGGGACAAGAGGGTCCTCGGGAAGGAGTTATGACCTCTAGTTGGCAGACAATCAAGCACGGTCTTGAAGACATCAAATCAGGGAACTCACAGTTGTGGTCAGATAGAGCCTTGGCCATTAATGTTGCAAAGGGCAATGATGGCATGGTCACAAGACCTATCCATCATGTTTTGAGTGGTGAGTTATCTTCTAATGATGGCAGTATAGGATGGGATACACATGACTACTCTGGTATTCCATTGGCACAAGCAGGAGAGTTTCACCTCTATTGCATAATGAGATGTGCTCATCAGTTTACTTTCAGTCCACATACACAGAATTTGACTTTGTCCTTGATGACGCAAAGAGGTGGGTTGAGTAAGAGGTGTTCGGGTTCACTCTAGTGTGATACACTTTCAACTTCACGTGATGAGTCCAAGTTTTGCAAATCTTCTACTTTGTTCTCTTCAGTAGAAGCAGGGTACAATTGGACTTTAGAGGTTATCAGAGTGGTACAGTGGAAGTTAGTTGGTGTTGTGATTGAAGGACTTCCAGTTTATCAATGGGATCCAGGTATGATATTTGAGGTGTATCAGCATAGTACTTGGAGTTGGCATGATGGGGTTGATTTATAGAGTTGGGATCCAGGAATTTCATTGTTGGATGGTTGGTTTCATTGGTTGACGGAGTTTGACAGTGTCTTGGGTTCCAGCTGCATACAGAGGTTATGGATAAGCACATGTTGTAGGACCATTTGGGATTCGGGTGGTTGGTGGACAAGTGCAATTGGTTTCTGCTTTGGCTTCAAGTGCTATGGTAGCTGGGCTAGTTTGCAGTTGCAGATTGTTTGAGGGCAAGCAATCTCTGGGAAGGGAGGACTGTAATGTCCCCGTTTTTTCGGCCCTCTTACGGAATAATCATTATTTTAATTATTTAATATTACTAGGCAAAAAGTGACTTAAGTATTAGAGAGTCACATCAAGGAGTCACATCAAGGGGGCACATCAAGGAGTCACATCGAAGGGTCACATCAAGGGATCACATCAAGGAGTCACATCAAGAAATATTAAAATATTCTTCTAAAAGCTTGTTGAACACTCTTCTTGGGTCTTTCTAGAAGATCAAGAAATTCTATATAAAGGGGAGTTGAGAGTTCATTTGGCATGCTTGGTTGGAGAGAAATTGATATTGCTTTTCAGTCTCTGCTGAAGATTGGATTTCTTGGGGCTTTGTGAACGAAATCCCTCATTGCTAGCATCTTTTTCGCTGTTGAAACATACAGTCAGGAAGATTTTAATATAAAAATCAGATTTCTATTGTTGGCTGAAAATTTATTATATGCTGGGAATTACATTATTGCTGGAGATTTATTATATGCTAGAGACTTCGTTGAAGCTGGAGATTTCTTGTATTCTGGAGTCTCATTTGCAGATTTAAAAAGGGTTAGTGAAAGTGTAACTAGTTTTCAAATTATTTGCTGTGTTAAAATCTTCATGTGCTGCTTGTACACTTTCTAGTTGGTTGTACATTTCCCTCTTGCTGGTGTTCATCCATACACTGCAGTTTGATCATTGTGGTTACTGGTTGGAGGTTTATTGGAGGTGTTTTGGAGAAGGAAACAGGCTGCAAGTGTTATTCTTGTATTGCAGCGAGTTCATGTGTTGATGGGTGTATTTTCTCAAGCATTTGGAGACCATTTTGTACTACAATAGACATAAATTCATTGCTGCATTTTATGGGTATGTCTGATTTAGATAATAGACTATATTTCATGATCTAGGTTGTCTTTACTTTGTCAAAAAAACTGAATATTTAAGCCTTGGGAAAAATCTGGAATTTCCAGCCATATTCCTCATTGTAATTTCTAATTGTCAGTTTTAAATATTGCAATATATTTCCTATTGTTGCTGCATTATTTGGCATGGTCAAACTAAAAAAAAAAAGTCCAAAGAAACACACAAAACGCACCAGGTGACAACTAAACTACAGAAACCCAATTTGTGAAATTACTGGATAAGGGGGTGTTGTTACAAATCACTCTAGATTACTTAAGCAAAAATAGGATTTATCAAATTGAAGTGCCCCGTGGTCCCCATCATTGCATATAAAGAATAATTAAATAAACTCACCGACTTTAGCATTTAAGGCTTGAATTAATTATTCTTTTAATAATTCCCTTATATTATGATTTATTTCTAATCTCCGGGAATGAAAGATTAGAAAATCTCTTCAAATGACATTAAACGAAGAGGGACATTACATTGCAAAATCTCCAAAAATTATTGTGTGTAGTGTTAATAATTGTATATTTTTCCCATATCTTAGTGTCTAGGATTAGTTTACTTTCTCAAGGGACTTCCCTTTATAATTTTCAGAGAGGTTTTACCTCACACACTGTTCTATTTTGTGTTGTTTTACAGCAGACAAATTATAATGCTAACACTTATGACCTTACCTTTAGGTGACATGGTTATTTAATATTTTTCTCTTAGAAGGCACCTATAATAGACAGCAATTCCAAGAATGTTGTCCTTCTGTCATCCCACTTTCATTGGACTGTGGTCATAATATTCATTAGTTTCTACTGAATGAAAATCTTATTTACAACCAAATTATCATTTCATATTATAGGTCAAGGCATCTAGGAATTTGAGTATCCTTACAATCATTTTTCCATCTAACAAACAAGAGACGAGTTTGACACTACAAAAACAGTTTATTAAATCATGAAATGTACTGGCTATCTAACAAACAAGAGACGAGTTTGACAGTACAAAAACAGTTAAATAAATCATGTCAGTTTTCACGATGTTCATGCCTCTGAAGCAGATTAGATCCTCGTTTTCTACCAGTTCTATTTTCTTGGCTCTATTGGCAGTTCATTTTTAACATGGAACCTTCCTTTTACAGGATAGTTTTGTATTACAAAGCTTTCTGTATGGTAGTTTTATTAGGGCTTCCCCCTATTATTATGTTATTTTGCTTCTTACATTTAAATCTAGATTTAGTTTTGGCTATTGTTTTGCACTTCTGACTAATCATTGTGATTTCATACACTTTTGAGTCTAGTTGACTTATTTTGGCTATTTGTGGACATACCATATTGTCTTCTTCCAGTGCTATTGTTCAGGTAGTTCACATATTGTTACATATCTGTTTCCAATAAAAGAACATAAGAGCTGCTAAAAAGAGAATTTGTAAAGGACCATACACACAATGCTCACCTGAACACATCATGGAATCCACCAACTGCTTCATTTGTTGATATATGGCACTTAAACAATTGAATGATTTCATTAGCTGAAACAGGTTTTCCTTTAAGATCAGGATGAGAACCAATCAGGGACATACATGAAGAGCAATGAACAGAAAACCATTCTACTGTATTGGAAACACCAGAAGGTCCCATCATGAACCCATTTCCATGATAAAAGCTAAATGTGCTTGTCCTCTCATGCTGAGATCCTGAAGTAATTTTGTTCTGTTCTGATGATGCATTCTCTGAATCATTACCACCAGAACAGTTAAGAAAGATCTTGCCTTCAGGTGCACTACAAATGTTTTGAGAAGTTGGCATCAATCTAGAATTGGCCGGACAACAATTGTCCTTGCAATTCAATACAGGATCCACAAATGTTGGAAATCTAGGGGAATGCTCATGAATGGATTGCAAGGAAGGGTCAACAATGCTTATTGATGCATTTGTATCCTTACAAGAGAGACTAGAAATAGCAGATGTTAGAATAGCCACTTCCTGCTTCTCATCATGCACCATAATTTCTGATTCCTGATTGTAACTGAAATTGGTGTTTTCTGTCTTTGCTTGCTCAAGCAGCAAGTCCGAAACACCAATGTAGTTATTCCTATTCATTTCTCTCTTTTCTAGTATACTTCCTGCATTTTCTCCAGTATCAAGCAAAGTACCAACTTTTTCCACAATGTTGTGACTCGAAATACATTTCCAGTCACATATATGTTTTTGGTTTTTGGCCAAATTTTCAGATTTCAAGTTGCAGTGCAATGGGATGTCATGAACTGAACTATTTATCTCACTTTCAAGTTGTTTACCAGATTGTTTCTGAGGCCCATCATTATTGGGTACAATTCTCATGCCACGTTCAATAATAGCATCTCTTGTAATCTCGTCCATTCTGACTGTAATGGAAGTATTCCCTATGAAGCATGTTCCATTTGAAATACATGAGAACTTCTCAAAATTAGAAACTAACGACTGACTCACTCCCCCAAAGGAGCAGCAACATGTTCCAAACCAGTTATCTGCAACATCACGCCAATCAACAGATGGCAGTTCCTTGAAGAATCTGCAAAATAATAAAACCTTATAATGTCAATCAATTATGAATGACATTCAAGAGAGCATGCATAAGAATAAAAATGAAATACATCCTATCATCTATGTATTTAACTTTCTTTGCCAGATGTCCCCACTAAATAGGTTGATCAAAACTTTAAATTTTGAACATTCAAGTGATCTAATCATATTATAGAAAGATAGGCTGGAAGTAAAGTTCCACTACAAGCCAAACACAACCCAACTGCACCAGATTGAGGGAGTTTGGCTACAGCCACAAAGAACCTTAAAAACCTTCTCAGAAAACAACTCTACACAATAGTAGCAGATTTCTGAAAACCTGTCTTGCAACTTTGTATCAATCGTTGTCTTTATCATGTAATGTCTAGCTGAAATCTAGAGGTGATCTATGTTCCACCAAGTTTCCAAGACAGGGATGACAGGAAACAGGGAGACACGTTTCTGATATGACAAGAGATGGGAGGCATTTTTTAGGGGATGGCGTTTAAAAAAATAGGAAAATTTAAAAATATAGAAATCTTTAAACATTCATGTGATAAGTCATTCACCATATTCATTATATAACTATATTATGAAACAATGGAGCAGAGCTGAGAATTCGCAAGTTCTCGTACAAATTAATAAAATTTCAATGTCTAATCATTGAGTTTTCATTACCAATGTGCATATACAACAAAATGAAAAGGCTGAAAGTCTACAACTACAAAATGACAAAATGTAGACAAGGAGATGATCTTATATGACAGTTTTGTGCATCACAGATTTCTGAAAATATCAACATGTTCTTGCTGGCTCCATACCAGACACTTACATTAACGTTGCAGCAGTTTTGAATTATTTTCAGTCCATAATTATATCAGTTCTGCCCCAGATTTCTGCAGCAGATATTTTGGCTATAATGAAGGTCAAGTGAGATTAGACACTCAGCCACATCACAGTTACATCTCTTTGTAGGTAATTTGAGGGCGTAGCAGTATTCTGGACAATTTGAAGCATAGTTTCAGGCCAGCACTTTTCTATTGATATCAATATTATTGGCTTCAGATCTTTACCAAGCTAGCCGTTCCATATATGAGAGTTGACATCAGCTCTAAGAGGGAACACAACAGTTTACAAGAAATTTTCATAACTTTATGCAGTTGCAGCAGCGCTGTTGTCAACTCCCGACCTCTTTACAAATATGGATGAGTTGACATGAGCAATTCTCCAGTTCAGTCCAGACCAGCACTCATCCATGTCAGTCAGAAAGGGGTCGCTCAACATTCAGATTATCATACAGACTGAACAAATAATTGGTTTGTATGACATTTGATTTCATATCTATAAAAAATGTTGACCAACAATTTGTTAAAATAACTATGAATTGTTCAATGTATGCAAACTATTTGAGAGTATGCATATAACCATTAATAATAGTTGCAATTGTTCTACATTGTAAAACTCAACAATATCGTTTAATTTGCTGCCGGCCAAGTGTTTGACGACATGTCTATGACCTGAAAGTGGCAAATAGCATGTATTTTTTAAAAACTCTTGGTAAAGGACTTTACATGGACAATTTACCACCAAGTCCCTATTCTTGTTGTAGAAGATCCTGGTTGTAATGTCCCCTTCTCATCAGTGATCAGCATTGGCATTCTTCAGTCTATTCCGGAACCCGTAGACTGGAATGAGGTGGAAATTAGGGTTTCATGGGCTTGGCTTTTGTAGCATTTCATTTTATTTACTATTTTTAGTAAATGATGGTTGTGGCAGTATGCAGTTGGTTGTCTTCAGTCTTCTCTTCAGTGAGCATATTATTGGTTGTTTCAATATCTTCCTCTCAAGCTTAATTTGTTGAAATCTACTAAGTATTGGCATAAGTGTTATAATTTTCAATTGACCCCTTGGCCTAAGGATACAACTTGCAAGTTGTTTTAAAAAGGGGACTTGAAGGGTACGCCTTGTCATAAGGTGATAATAATATTTTATATTTTTGAATTTATGCTTGGAGGAAAGTGGACGCCACTTTATGAGGAATATATTTTATGAAATTTGAAAATAAGGAGAATTCAAATGGTTGTCTTTTGGCGTGCCAATTGAGGAAGTTGAAGAGTTTCTCATTTCTTATAAAATGAAGACTTGACTCCAGCATTTGATATCCATCAATTACCTTATTGTTATGCTGTCAAAATGACTATGGACATTTTGCTATTGCTTCGAGGATGCTACCTCCTAGCCCCTTCCCAATTTCGTGTTTGAAATACAACACCTAGTTGGAACATTGCTGCTTCTCACATCAGACTAGCAGATTGAGCAACAAAGGTTGAGAATTTTGGAGAGTTTTACAGTTTTGAATTTCCTGGTTTTGCTACAGCTGAAGCTGTTTTCAGTTCATAGCTTGTGGAGTGATTTTATTTCAGTTCTGGGTGTTTGAGCAATCTGATTGTTGACTTGAGGCGCCAACTTCCACCAAAAAGCAGATTTTAAATTGAAGTTGTTGATTTTATAATGCAAAATCGATTTTCTCAAGGGGCCGTACTTTTTCATTGCATTGGGAATTGTGCCAGAAATAAATGAAGGCCATTTGCTGCTGTTTCTTCCTCCTGGATTGGTCGCCTATCTTCTGAGATGCATTTGCAACAAATTTCAATCAATTTGGAGGTGAAATGAGTGAGTTATGAGTTTTTTACTGTTTTCCAGTTTGCTGTTCTAAATTTCCAGAACTCAGGAATTTGCATCAGATTTATCAGTTTCCAGTTTAATCACTTTTTCAGTCATTGGAAAGCAAAGAACATTGTTAGAATTCATTCTTATATCCATATCTCACTTCTATATCATTGTAATTCATTTATTTGCAGTCATGTTGAAATTGTAAGGTTCTGATTAGTAGTACTAATCTAACCGTTATTATTGCTGCAACTATTTGATTTAATTCTCATTAAAGTCCCCTGGATGGTTTACCGCCAGTGTGGTTAAAATTGTTTGTAAATCTTGTACCCACTTAAGTGGTGAATCCCCACAGTTCTGTGGATGCCCGCCGCAGCGGATGAATTACTTTCATTTGTAATCTTTTCCCCCCACTGTTTGGGTGGCGTGGAATTGTTTCTCATGCTGGTTATCCGCCTGAGTTCTTAATTTCAATTTCTAGACTCCGTCATATGTTAGCACCTCCCTCAGGGATTTGAGTGCACATTCTTGACGTTGAGTAGTTCTTCTATTCCAATTCAGTTTCTTCAGTTCAAGCTCAGCATCTTCATTTCAAGCAGATTTTATTGAGGCTACGCTAATCATATCATCTACTGCTGGTTATTTTGTTTTAGATGGTTAGCTTGCAGTGGCTGAAGTTACACTGAGTCATACCTAGAATCAGGCCTTCATTCTAGTTCTAAGAGACCTTGGTAAAACAGTGGAAGGTTCAGATAATTCAGTGGAAGTGGTTGATCACACAACTGTCATAATGTCAGATTCAGTAAGAAAAGATAATGAAGAAAGGGATAGAGTGGAGAAGAAGTTTGACGGGATGATAGATATGATGTCCCGTTTGTTATCCAAGTTGGATCAGCAAGCAGCTCAGAGTATTATTCAGCCCCAAAATAACTCAGCTGGAGAAAATAGTGGAGTGAATGGAAATAATAACAGTGGCAGTCCTGAGGTGAATACTAGGGACAGAATTGTAGGTCAGCATACTACAATTCATAGTGGGTCATCCTCTAGACCCCTCTTTCCTGTTTTCACACCAAGGGAAGAGCAACAACCAGTTGAGGCTACTCCAAACTTTGCTGATGATGCTCGTCAAGCCTATATGGAGTATGTGTCCTTACCTCTTGACATGAGAGGAGCATGGACCTTTGATCAATTCATGAATCAAAGGAGTCGGAGAAATGGTGGTAGGAATGATCAACGTCCTCCTGCAGGCCCTAGAAATGATTTTTACCAAGCATTGGGAAAGATCACTATGGAACATTTTGATGGTGGTAACAAGTGTACAGCCAGGTCATGGGTGCAAAAGTTAGATAACTACCTCTCCCTTAGACCTATGCCGGAAGAAGATGCTATCAAATTTGCTACCTTGCACTTAGATGGCATAGCTCATGAATGGTGGACTCACGGTTTGGTCACTCTTGGCCACAACCTTATTCGCACTTATGGAGAATTTACAAATAAATTGATTGAGAGATTTGACACCAAAGATCCGGAATTGAAGTTTAGAGAATTGGCACAGTTAAAACAGCAAGGATCTTTAGAGAGTTATGTGGCTGATTTTCAGAGGTTGTCAGTAATGGTGCCCAACATTACTGAAAGAAGACTTGTAGTCCTTTTTGCTGAAGGTTTAATGGAGCCATTGAAGGGTTGGGTCAAAGCATTTGATCCTCCAACATTGGATGAAGCTATCAAGAAAGCTAGGAGCATGGAATTGGCAGCCCCAAGACCTAAGTTTCACTCAAAAACATTCAGCCATAAGAAGGATAAAAGGCCATCTTCAAATCTGCCCAAGAAGTTTCCACCAAGGCTGTCCGAAGAGCTCAAAGAACAGCTTAGAAAGGATGGAGTTTGCTTCACTTGTCGTGAGCCTTGGGTGAAAGGCCACCGTTGCTATGGAAGAGGCAAAGTAGTTCAAATGGAGGGCTATTCTGATTATGGATCAGAATCTGATTCGTCTGATCAGCAATACGAATCAGCAAGTAGTGAAGGTGAAGAAGTTCAAGAAGATAAGTCCGAAGAGGTTGGAGATAGTAGTGCTTTTGCACAACTATCCAGTTTTCAAAAGAATGAATCTTTTAGGGTTCATGGAGTGGTAAATTCACAAAGGATAGTTGCCCTAATTGATACTGGAGCAACTCACAATTTTATTGATGAAGGGCTAGTTGCTAGAAAAGGTTTAAAGACTGAAAATTTTGATGGTTTCAAAGTAATGGTTGCGGATGGTTTCACTATGTCTTGCACAAGGAGAATCCCTAATCTATCTTTGCAATTAGGGAATCATGAAATTAAGGATGATTTTTATGTGGTGGGTATAGGAGACACTGATGTTGTGTTGGGCATACAATGGCTGCGATCTCTTGGTGAGATCACATTGAATTTGCAAACCATGGAGCTGAAATTTCAGTCTAATGGAAGGAAGGTTGTTTTAAGAGGGATGTCAAATGGAGGCCCTCGAATTGTTTCTTTGAAAAGGATGGAAAGGCTGATCCGCCATGATCAAGTTGAATGGGCTGCTGAATGTATGGTTTTACCAGCTGATCCGGTTGAGGAAAAAAGGCAATATCATCCTGATATTCAAGCCTTACTTTCAAAGAAAAGTAAAATCTTTGGAAGCTTACCTCCTGGAAGACCTCCTGAAAGAGGTTCTGAACATGTGATTGAATTAGAAGAAGGAGCAAAACCAGTCATTACTACACCTTACCGCTATCCAAAGAGGCAGAAAGATGAAATTGAAAAGGCCATCAAGGAGCTGTTGGAAAGTGGTTTTATTAGACCAAGCAAGAGTCCATTTGCCTCAGCAGTAGTGCTGGTCAAAAAGAAAGATGGTACAATGCGTATGTGTGTTGACTATCGCGCATTAAATCAGAAAACCATCAAGAATAGATATCCTATCCCTAGGATTGATGAGCTTATTGATGAGCTCCATGGGGCAATGTTCTTCTCAAAGATTGATCTTCGTTCAGGATATCACCAAATCAGAATGAGGGAGGAGGATATAGAAAAGACAGCATTTAGATGCCACTTTGGGCATTTTGAATTTCTTGTCATGCCTTTTGGTTTGACAAATGCTCCAGCCACATTCCAATCTTGTATGAACAAGATTTTTAGACAGCAGTTGAGGAAGTTTGTGCTCATCTTCTTCGACGATATTCTCATATTCAGTAAGTCTTGGGAAGAGCACCTTAAGCATTTGGAAGAAGTGCTTACCATTTTAGAGGCGGAATGTCTATTCGCCAAAGAGTCAAAGTGTGAGTTTGGGATGGAAGAACTTTTATACCTTGGCCACATTATCAGCTCAAAGGGTGTGAAAGTGGATCCAGAAAAGATAAGGGCCATTCTTGATTGGCCAACTCCTAAGACTATTTCTCATTTGAGAGGTTTTTTAGGGTTATGTGGATTCTATAGAAGATTTGTAAAAGGTTATTCTCATCAAGCTGCACCTTTGACAGATCTTACAAAGAAAGGAGCTTTTCTTTGGACTAAGCAAGCACAAGAGGTTTTTGATAAGTTTAAACAAATCATGAGTTCGTGTCCAGTATTGGCACTTCCGGATTTCTCAAAACCTTTTGAATTACAATGTGATGCTTCAGGAGAAGGAGTTGGAGCTGTCCTAATGCAAGACAAACATCCTATTGTCTTCGAGAGTAGAAAGTTGAGAGGGGCAGAAAAAACTTACTCTATTTATGACAAAGAGATGCTTGCTATCATGCATGCTTTGTCTAAATTCCGTCAATACTTGGTGGGAAGTAAATTTGTTGTTAAGACTGATCACAACAGTCTTAAACATTTCATGCGCCAAAAGGAATTGAATGAAAGGCAGCAAAAATGGGTAAGTAAACTCCAAGCATATGACTTTGACATTGAATATGTCAAAGGAAAAAATAATATAGTTGCTGATGCACTTTCTAGAAGGCCTCATTTGCAGTCAATTTGTGAGTTATCAGCAGATTGGAAAGAATTAATTGCTGCTGATTATGTTAAAAATCAGTTTGCAACCAGCTTGTTAGAAGGTCAATTGGTTGATGGAAGGTATAAGTTGGTTGATGGATTAATTTATTATAAAGATAGAATCTTTTTAGTACAAGAATCTAAGCTTAAGAAAAAGATTCTACAAGCTTTTCATGATGTTCCCCTTGCTGGTCATCAAGGGATTTTCAAGACTTACAAGCAGATTCGTGAACGATTCACTTGGAAAGGTTTGAAAGATGAAGTCTTGAATTACATTAGAGAGTGTCCTACTTGTCAAAGGAATAAAAATGAACACTCTTTTCCTGCTGGTTTACTTCAGCCCTTGCCTATTCCAAATCAGAAGTGGGAAAGTATTGCCATGGATTTTATCACGGGGTTGCCCAAGGTGCAAGGACGTGACTGTATATTTGTTGTGGTTGATAGACTAACAAAATTTGCTCATTTCTTTGCTGTTACCACTTCATTTACAGCAGCTCAAGTGGCTGAGTTGTTTTTTAGAGAGGTGTTCCGTTTGCATGGGTTGCCTAAAACAATTGTCAGTGATAGGGACAGCAAGTTCCTAAGTGTTTTTTGGCAGGAGATCTTCAGATTGAGTGGGACAGTGCTTACTCCAAGCACAAGTTATCACCCACAAACAGATGGGCAATCAGAAATTGTTAACAAGTGGTTAGAGGGCTACCTAAGGAACTATGTTTCAGGACAGCAGCGAGCTTGGATTAAATGGCTTCATTTAGGAGAGTATTGTTACAACTCTTCTTATCACATGTCAATTAAGATGTCTCCTTTTAAGGCTCTTTATGGTTATGAGGCTACTAACTTTGTTGATCTAGTGTTTGGTGATAGTAGAGCCCCACAGGCTTTGGATATGTTGCAACAAAGCCAGGACATCTTGAAGACTCTTAAGGAAAATCTGCAACAAGCTCAGAATCAGCAGAAGTTATACGCTGATCAGCAGCGTGTGGAAAGGTCTTTTGAAGTTGGGGACATGGTCTATTTGAGGCTTCAGCCATATAGACAATCTTCTCTCAAGAAGAGTGGTGCAGAAAAGTTAAAGCCACGCTTTTATGGTCCTTTCAAAATCACCAAAAGGATTGGTGAAGTTGCTTATGAGTTGGAACTTCCAACTGAAAGCAAAATACATAATGTTTTTCATGTGTCTCGCCTCAAGAAGGCAATTGGACACAATGTGGTGGCTACATCAGAATTACCTCCATTGGATGAGGAAGGTCATTTAGTGTTGATTCCAGAAGAGATCCTTGACACTAGAGAACGTTCTTTGAGAAGAAGGACAATCAAAGAATATTTGGTGAGATGGAGGAATTTGCCTATTGAAGATGCTACGTGGGAAGGTGAACAGATTTTGTTGCATCCATCTTTGCAGTTGCTTGGGGACAAGCAATTTCGAGGAGGGCGGACTGTAATGTCCCCTTCTCATCAGTGATCAGCATTGGCATTCTTCAGTCTATTCCGGAACCCGTAGACTGGAATGAGGTGGAAATTAGGGTTTCATGGGCTTGGCTTTTGTAGCATTTCATTTTATTTACTATTTTTAGTAAATGATGGTTGTGGCAGTATGCAGTTGGTTGTCTTCAGTCTTCTCTTCAGTGAGCATATTATTGGTTGTTTCAATATCTTCCTCTCAAGCTTAATTGTTGAAATCTACTAAGTATTGGCATAAGTGTTATAATTTTCAATTGACCCCTTGGCCTAAGGATACAACTTGCAAGTTGTTTTAAAAAGGGGACTTGAAGGGTACGCCTTGTCATAAGGTGATAATAATATTTTATATTTTTGAATTTATGCTTGGAGGAAAGTGGACGCCACTTTATGAGGAATATATTTTATGAAATTTGAAAATAAGGAGAATTCAAATGGTTGTCTTTTGGCGTGCCAATTGAGGAAGTTGAAGAGTTTCTCATTTCTTATAAAATGAAGACTTGACTCCAGCATTTGATATCCATCAATTACCTTATTGTTATGCTGTCAAAATGACTATGGACATTTTGCTATTGCTTCGAGGATGCTACCTCCTAGCCCCTTCCCAATTTCGTGTTTGAAATACAACACCTAGTTGGAACATTGCTGCTTCTCACATCAGACTAGCAGATTGAGCAACAAAGGTTGAGAATTTTGGAGAGTTTTACAGTTTTGAATTTCCTGGTTTTGCTACAGCTGAAGCTGTTTTCTGTTCATAGCTTGTGGAGTGATTTTATTTCAGTTCTGGGTGTTTGAGCAATCTGATTGTTGACTTGAGGCGCCAACTTCCACCAAAAAGCAGATTTTAAATTGAAGTTGTTGATTTTATAATGCAAAATCGATTTTCTCAAGGGGCCGTACTTTTTCATTGCATTGGGAATTGTGCCAGAAATAAATGAAGGCCATTTGCTGCTGTTTCTTCCTCCTGGTTTGGTCGCCTATCTTCTGAGATGCATTTGCAACAAATTTCAATCAATTTGGAGGTGAAATGAGTGAGTTATGAGTTTTTTACTGTTTTCCAGTTTGCTGTTCTAAATTTCCAGAACTCAGGAATTTGCATCAGATTTATCAGTTTCCAGTTTAATCACTTTTTCAGTCATTGGAAAGCAAAGAACATTGTTAGAATTCATTCTTATATCCATATCTCACTTCTATATCATTGTAATTCATTTATTTGCAGTCATGTTGAAATTGTAAGGTTCTGATTAGTAGTACTAATCTAACCGTTATTATTGCTGCAACTATTTGATTTAATTCTCATTAAAGTCCCCTGGATGGTTTACCGCCAGTGTGGTTAAAATTGTTTGTAAATCTTGTACCCACTTAAGTGGTGAATCCCCACAGTTCTGTGGATGCCCGCCGCAGCGGATGAATTACTTTCATTTGTAATCTTTTCCCCCCACTGTTTGGTGGTAGCGTGGAATTGTTTCTCATGGCTGGTTATCCGCCTGATAGTTCTTAATTTCAATTTCTAGACTCCGTCATATGTTAGCACCTCGCCCTCAGTGGGATCTTGAGTGCACATTCTTGACGTTGAGTAGTTCTTCTATTCCAATTCAGTTTCTTCAGTTCAAGCTTCAGCATCTTCCATTCAAGTTCAGATTTTTATTTGAGGCTAACGCTAATCATATCATCTACTGCTGGTTATTTTGTGTTTTCCTTCGAAAAAATTGGTTAGCATATTTCACTGGTCAATTTATCCATTGGATCTTTTCTTTCTTTTTTGTACATTTTCCCCCTTGCTAGGCATGTATCAAAATCAGGTGAGTTAATCTACCATTTTGGCATTGAAGCAATTCCACTTGCATTTAGCTACTTTGGCTTGATCAAAATTTACATCTTATTATCAACCATTTTGGCATTGAAGCAATTCCACTTGCATTTAGCTATTTTGGATTGATCAAAATTTACATCTCACTATCAACCATTTTGGCTTGATCAATTCTATGATTGTTAATATTGTAAATTGGATAACTAGCCGCCAATATCTTTCAGTTAATTCCATTGTCCTCATTCTAATCTCCATATGCTGTCACCTTGCCTACAACAAGAACTTGGTGATCAAAAAGAACTAAAATTTAAATGATAGAAAAACATTTATGTGGATTTGAGCTAATGCACTGTAAGGGTTATTACACTGGCATTAAAGCTAGTGGTCTTCCCAGCTTGTTTGAAAATTAAAATTCTACTACAGATCTTATCAATTGCATGTCAGTGTTTAGTGGTTGCATGTCAGTTTTAGCAGTTGCACGTTTAAATTTCAATAGTAATATATTTTATTAGAGCTGGTATTCTTACCAACCGATGAATCGAGGGGTTATCTGATATTGTTGCCAGTTTCAATATATATGAAACTCTTTCTATAGAGCTTCGAAGAAAAAAATTATTTTCCACACTTCAAGGAATTGATGAGATCATCAGTAGAAGAAACTACTAAAAGGTTTGTAAAATACCAGAATCTATCAAAAGATTTGAAGGTAGGTAGCCTTATCATTTGAAGAATATGTAGAATTTTCTTTCCCAAACTGCCCGAAATGGATAAGAACAAGAGGTGGACAAATGCAAAAAAAAGAACCAAAAAAGATGTACAAAGGACCAGGACAAGTGTTGGATCCAACAAAATCTCAAAAAATGAAGGATGACACGATGGAGGAGTATCGAAAAGAGAACTATGAGTTGCAAGAAATTAAAGTCTTATCACTTCAGCAAGGAATATATAAATCCCTTATATGAGAGTACGACAACTCCTGTCCACGAAGTTGAAAAAAAATCCCTTATATTCTCAGCAAAAATGGGAGAAGGCACCACTCTCAGTAAGAGTATATAAATCCCTTATATGAATCAAAAATTATGACGATTGAATATGAAGAAAAAGAAAATTCAGAGTTGCAGTAATGTGAAAAGAAGCATATTTTGGAAGAATCTTCCATTCAAATGGAAGGTATGGGATCTAATGCAGAAAAATATTTTTTTTGACTTCTAATAGTACAGACAAACAAATTGTATATCTTCATGAAGACAAGGTGAATATATCAGCTATTGTATGCACAAATGAGAAAGATGCTCCTATTCTGTACACACCCATCAATCCTTAAATGATTGAATCTATGTCATTCAAGCGAAATTTGTAGGATATTTTTAAAAAAGATGATGAGAAGAATACTGGTGTTGATTTATCTGACGCTTCAACAAAGGTAGACATGCATTCTCAGCATCCCTATGAAGTCAGATTGGAAAATCAAGAAGCTTATGAGGTGGAGCTCCAAGATGACCTTAATGATAGGGATGCACTAAAACAAAGTGCCTCATCAAATACTTAAGTTGGCTTTCAAATTAACAACTTATGATAAGCAGTTTGATATAACCACGGTAATTGCTTGAAGCCTTGAGGTATGACAATTATGAGATTACCTTGCAAGAATTTTGTCATCATAAGAAGTGTGAAGAAATGGATAAAGTCACCACTTTCAGCAAAGACAAAACAAATTCTCACTCAAGCTTTATCTATGCAAGAGAATATGGGATCCGAGTAATATTTTGAATCACCTGAGGGCCAATACTGAAGTTTTAGATGGTGCTTGCATCAAGTTCTTCCCTAATACTTCATTCTATTGGTTTTCTCATGATTCATGGTGCTGATCATGGAGATTGCAAAACAATAGTGATTTGATGGGCTTGGTTTATAGCTGAACCATTGATGTTTGGGAAGCAATAGTGCAGTTTTCCATGGGAAAAAGTCAAAATTTGATGATTTAGAGCCTTCCTCGGGTGTTTAACTGAAGTGGAGCATACGAAAAATATCAGCATCAGAATTACATCAGCTCAAGTATGCAGATCATTCTCATAAAGGGAAATATATCTAGTTAGTATAGGTCATGTGGCAATCCACAAATAATTTTCCTTCCATTTAGAAAAATTCTTCCAAGACCTTATGTGGAGATGCTAAAGTTTGCAGTCAAGAGCAAGACAAGAAATGTCATTTTTCTAATGTTGCACAAAGACCTATAAAGCTACATCAATGGAAAGTGCAACTATTGGTAGCAGAAGAGAAAGAGATCCAAGTCCTAACTGAGTTGGATAGAACGAAAAGGATCATTGAAAAATTAACTCTAAGTTTTAAGAAAGCATAGAGACATATGAAGTAAATGTTGTTGGGACTAAGCATACAATCACTCTTGCAAATTTGCAAGTAATGAAGAATACTTTGGAAAGGATGAAATCAAAATAACTGCATTTTATTAAAGACATAGATATGTTCATTAGATTTGCAAAGAGATGGCCATAAATGCATCTAAAAATAAATAAAGAAAAGGTTGATGAACTCACCTTTGAGATTAAATCACCTAAGGATTCTTTAGAAAAGACCCAAATGGCACTTTTGGAGGCAAAAGAACAACTTGATGCTACAACAAAATTCAAGGAGCAAGAAAATGAAGCTAGGGCTGTGATGAGCCCTGCTGGCTCTCAACTCAAACCCCAATTTTTCTTAAGTCTTTTAATGTTATTTAGTGTTTTTTTAGAGAAAGTTTGATAGACAGAAGAGAAGGGTCGCACAGCATAAATGCATATAAAATGTAAATCTGAGTTATTTCAGGCGAATTGACAATACAGAAGATAATAAATATGCTCAACAATGGATTTAGAACTCATAAACATACCCGGAAGTGTCCAGATTATTTATTTAAGAAAGTAGTCCAGTTTGCCAGCCAAGATGGTGTAAAATTGACCAAATCTGGTGTAGAAAGCTACAGAATGCAAAATCCAGCCTGAAAACGGTGGCAGATGAAGAGTACAAGGCAAACGCCTAAAATGATGAAGAGAAACCCTCAGAAAAGAAGGCGTTTCTCCAAGAAATGCCCAAACGCCCTTGCACAAGAGCCACGCACTTCACTGCAAACAACCTGAATTCTCACTTAGAAGGTACGGCCAAGAAGTATGATGTCTGCCAGATGAAATGAAGGTGCCATCTCCCAAAACCCTCTGAAACTGATAAAGAAATCCAATAGGAAACACAGCTCAAGCCCAGTAGAACCTCTGTATGAAGCTCTCACAAACTGCACAAATTCAGCTGATCTCTCACAGCCTCAAAAGTGCTCAACACTGAAGAGTTATCGTTCTTCAATGGAAAAATTGTTCAAACCCTGATCACAGGAGAATGCACAGGAAATAGCACAAGGCAAAGTCGAAATTGTCAAAAGGTGAGTTTCTCATTGCCAAAAATGCCCTTTTATGCAAAGGCACGAATCCCAAGAAAGATACGCCACTTTTAGGTTTTAAAATCTTTTAAAATAATATTTAATTCATCTCAATAGTTCATGAATTAAATACTTGGCGCACTTTATTCATTTAAGTGATTTAAAATATTAAATCACTTTTAGAAAATATTTAAGTGATTTAAAAATATAAAGTCAATTTGACTTTATAATTAAATATTAAATCAATTAATATTTAAATCACTTAAAAACCCATAACTCACTCAAAACCCCATATAATCCTGTGCCGTCAGAAGCTGTCGACTCCTGCACTGCCAACGCCTGCTGTGAACCAATCACTGGGCTCTAAAAACCAGAACGATCAAACTCTCCAAAAAGTACCACTGACCCTCTAACCAACCTGTTAGCCTACGAGAGTCTGAGAAATAGGCTAACCACCATCAAACATGATCATGCCGAAAAAGGGGACATTACAAGGGCTAAGGAAATTAAGCAAGTAATTAAATAGCTTGATAGGCTTCAAGAGGATTTTGATTTAGAACAATTTCTACAAATACAAAAAGTTGCAAGCACGAAATTGGGTCAGCATGAAGATTGATCTAAACAGGAAAATGGGACTAGTTTTTAAATTTTCAATCCTTCTCACATAATTCACTTTTTGAGATGGATGCAAAGATATTTTCATATTTGAGTTAATACAGTTTGTGATGATATTAGAATGGCATAGCAGAAGTTGACTACGTCACAAGAAGGATCGAATATTGGAAAAGTAGTAAATCCTCAAGATAGATTCAGGATCCTAGCATAGCAAAAAGATTCAATCAAAAGAACTTGATGAGTTTAATCAGCATCGCTTGAGGACAAGCAATGTTTGGGAAGGACGGACTATCATATCCCAATTTTCAAAATTATGAAAATAATTAATTTAAGTTGTCAAAAAAAATTATATTAAAAGACAACTTATATTTATTATATAAAAGGAAAAATTAATTAAATAATTAAATTAGGTTGTTGAAAAGTAAAAATTAAAACACAACTTATTTAATTATTTAAAAACAAAAGGTGTTTTAAGTGTTAGATCCCTGGTGCAAAAAAGTGTATAAAAAGGGTAATATATTTTTACAACATTGAGGAATATTTTTATGACATAAGAGCTCGGTTGTGAACTCTATTCTCAGGTATTCATATTAGCATTATTTGGCATATTTGTAAATCAGCCTATCAACATTCCGAAAGTATCATGCTTGTCAGCAGAAATTTTACATTCCTTGATATTTTATCAGCTATCTGGTTCAACTTTAGCATTGTTTACCTCTCAAACATATCAGTTTAAAACTCTAGGTAATTTACATTTAAAGCTGATTTTTTGCCAATTGTTTGACAAAATGTCAATATCAGAATGTTGGACAAATGTTTGAAATAATTCTTGGATCAGGACTAATTATCGCTTATCTAAGTTATCTTTCTAAATTGTAACAAACTAAGCAGTTTCCAACCAGTTAGAAGTAACATTTATTATTGTAAAAGATCCTGAATAGTTTATTGTCACATCCCTATTCGTATCGTAAAAGGTCTTGGTTGGTTTATCCATTGGATCCTTTCTTATTATTTTGTACATTTTCTGCTTTGCTAGGCATGTATCAGAATTAAATGAGTTCGTCTATCATATTGGCATTGACACAATTTCACTTGCATTCAGCCAGTTTGGCTTGATCAGAATTTATATCTCACAATCAGCCATTTTGGCTCGATCAATTCATATATTGTAAATTCGCATCTATCTTTTAGTCAATTCCATTGTTCTCTTTCTAATCTCCATAGGCTCTCACCTTGCCCACATCAGGAACTTGGTAATAAAAGAGTTAGAATTTGACTGACTGCAAAAATATTATGTGAATTTGAACTAACGCCTTGGAGGGGTTATTACAAAGTAGAAATTCTTTCAATGTAACATAGGTAACTAAAGTTATAAATGTTGGCCATGGGAAGAGGAAGATTGACATAAAATTATTTTGAAGAATTAATGTAATTCAAAAAGTTCCATGTAGATATCAAGGAAGACAAGTTCAACTAAATTAAGTATAAACATCAACCAAACCATAGTTCAAAATCCTGGACTTAGCAAAATCTCAACAAACCTAAATTTGACTTGGACTTGAGATCTCAGTAAAAACTCAGCATTTAAAAAAAATACTTAAATCCCTTAACAAAACATAAGTTTTCAAAATACATGTACAAAATTGATTGCAATATGTTGAACTGTTTTCTATTAGATTTGAATTAAAAAATAGTACATCACACCACCATGCAAATACAACAGCTAGCCGATAACTATGATATATATTATGAATTTATGATAATTGTCATTGAATATCATCATCATAAATCACATGTCCATGCAAGTTATATAACAATTTATAATTTCCTCTTCCCCATTCTACTGAAAAACTAGGGCAAGGACCCACTCCTTGCAATCCATTGTAGCTCCACTCTTGTACCAAAAGGTTGAAGCTCCACCTTAAAACTAGATGGAAACAACTCCTCTAACTCATGTTTAACATCATTTGTAATGATGTCACTCAATCCAATGTCTCATGCTTCTATTGTAGCTAAACCCTTCATAACTTGCCTCTTGAAATCAACAATCTCATCTCTTGTAAACAAGGGGCTGTCCTCAACATGCACATTCCAATCTTTGTATGGATCAATCTCATCCAAGTCTATAGGCTCCTAAGCAATTGTATCCACCTTTCTTGTGCAAAGTCATAGATTGTATTGCAAAAAAACTAAGTTATTCAAATGTCTTTGAGACAACATATTGTGATTCTTCGAGTGAATGGCCTCAACCAAACTCCAATTACACTCACATCAAAGAGCACTACAAGGTTGAGACAAAACACTTAAGGCTAACTTTTGAAGATTTAGAGTATTTCCACTCTAATCTCCACACCAAGAACATTCAAATAAAATATTCGAAAGTTTGTAAGTAAGCAATAATTGTAAGATATAAGTAAAAACTCAATTTTTTGTTAATGTTTAGGTGGATCTCCCTTAGATGGCTAGTATCAAAGAAAAGAGCCTCCCCCTAGCCTACTTGTAATTTTGCAACCCCTAACTAATCAAGCTTCATTCTCTCAATGCAAGTTGGAAGGCCCTCCATAACCTCCCCATAATATTTGTGAAATCATCTAAAAAGAAAAACTTGGGATTAAGGTAGTACCCCATTGCATAAATGTGTTGGAGTTGATTGTTCCACCTCCAATAACTTACCTCCTAAATCGGATTGAAAAATTCTCTATCTCCCCTATAGTACTTTTAGATGGCCTCCTTGGCCCTATCCATGGCCTTATAAATGTATCCAATCGAGTTTTGCTCTCATCCACCAAACATAAAATCCTCACTAAAGGCTCCAACATATACAAACAAATTAAATTTACAATTAAAATAAATTTTCAATATTGCAAAAAATCGAAATTGAAAGATTCAATGTAGTGATCTGCCCTGAACTGAGAATAATTTTTTCGATTTCACTCATTCATTTGTTCAGCCATTTCGTCAAACAGTTAAATACTTTGTAGTCTGAGCTTATCTTCTGATTATTTCTAGAGATAGATAATTATTTGATGTCATACATACACAACAGGGTTTTTCTCCACTAAACCATATACAAAACATTAGCATTCAATGCTAGCAACAAATTTTACAATCTGAAAACCTCTGTCCTCATATTATTAAATGTTGCAGTTGGAAACTGCCTTCTCACAGGAAATACAACATTCAGAATTAGAGAAAGATACAGACCTGAGAGATGACGACTCTTCATACAATCAGATGTAGCCATTGAAAAGCTATAAATCCTTTGCTCCCAGCATAATACCTTCAACTATAAATCTTCTATTTAACACAACCCTCCTTGCCTATGCTGCTGTAGTTTGGCAATATGATTCCAAGGCGAAGATTGACAGTGAATAGAGGATACGCAATGCCTTCAATGCTTGGAATAGTGTAGTGGCTCCTTCAAAGGTGATCAGATAGCAAGTCTGAAGCTATCAGGAATCTTGCACTTTATTTTCTAATTGCCCGATGTCTATCTCAACACCATATACTGTCGATTATTTAATTGTTGTTCCCTTATAATATAAGTTGCTTCCTTTCGGGATGGGATATTTAAGAAGCTTGAATAATATTATCTAGAAGAAGCGATAAACTTGCAGCTGGACAGTTTCATGCCATGGTGATAAGAAGATATAGAGTGTATTTCTGACACGTCCCTGAAGAATGTATCCTCTTCTCCCTTTTATACTTGTCTATTGTTTTTTTAAGATAGTAGGCGGTAAAAGAGTTTTTCGCCAATGGGAATAGATTTAATAAATCCATCCCTTTTCCAACTAATTGCATCATATGTATAAAGAACTCCCTATTTGATTAATAGACCCAGCCAATATAGATAGAAGCGGCAGTTTCTCTTTAAGAAATGGCTTCCTTAATTCCCAGAGCTCCCGATAATTGATAGGCTAGTAAAGAATCTCAAATAGATCCAATGTACATACCTGCTTCTTTCATTGAGAGATGTCGTGGCTTGCCTTCGATAAAGAATTCACCTTAGAAGAGTTCACGGTTGTCTTCATCCGGGTCCAAAATAAAACACGTCTCCTCTATTTTTCCTTGATAAAATTACGAGCTCTATATCAATGAAACGACTCTACTTTATTTATTCAAACGGCTTCTTGAAATAATTTCCGCTTCATTAAAATTGATACCCCACATAGAGAATATTAAAATTCCCGTTACTTCTACAAGCCCAATAGAGAATATGTTGAAGCTTAATAGACTTATGCTGCCCGACAAACATCTTCCAGTAACATTATTAAGTGGCGGATTCAACTCAGAAACTGGTTGCAATATTACCAATGCTCCCTTCTTTAGAGTGGCTGAATAGACGTTCATCTTGTTTCTCCCGACAGTATCTTTTCATTCAGCTTGATTTTTTTAAACACCAACGCCATGTTTTTGGACAATTTCCCACTATAATCTGGCAATACCAAGAAGCACAAATATGAGGAAATATTCACTAAGGATTTGGCGTTCTCAAAACATGCCCAAGTTACCACAATTTATTTTTTGTTGTACCCAAACCAATTTTTTTTGCTTCATTAAGGCATTTTGCTTGAAATAGTCTAAACCTTGCTAAAATGATGTCAAATACAGTTTTTGTGCAATATCAAGCATGGAGTTTTGTCAGTGTTTTGTCAGTCAAAGGTAGTATTCATTGATTAGAACCTGAATCAGAGACTCAGAATGAGGCAATTCACGATGGAGAAGCATTTCACGACGACAATTATACCTTTGCATGGTCATTTCAGTCATAGTTTACATACTCTCCGATTACTCTCCGAGTAGCCGAGTAATCTCCAAAAATTTGCATGCCGAGTAATTTCTGCTTTTACTCTCGGGCAATATGCAGATGGATTTTCTCCCGTCAGATTATCAAGTAATCGCCAATAGCTCGCAAAAAACCCACAAACTTGGCATGTTTGTGTGTATATAAATATGTCTGTGTGTGTTTATGCATGCAAACTTGGCATCCTGTGTATGTTTATAGATATGTATGTGTGCACAGTGCAGACTTGAGTATACACATGCATAAATATCCACACACATTTGCCGAGTATTTCCCGAGTATTTGTCGAGTACTTGCCGAGTTTTTCCCGAGTCAAAGTTTTTGGGCTTGCCGAGTACTCTCCGATTTCGAGTATGTAAACTATGATTTTAGTGACGAAGACAAAGATTTCAGTGATCAATTTATGAAGATTTCTCAAGGAAAAGCAAAATTGCGCCCCTGTAGCTCAAGGACGCCCTTCTTTTTGAAGGCCTAGATTTTGTGGTAAATGCTCATGAATACAGTCAATCTCTTCAGAATTAGTCTGCCTATCCGATGAGCTATCCTGCGAGGCTATCTGAGACTCGTAACTCCGGTAACTGGTGACAGAAGTTGAAGATTCCAAAGTTCCAGATTGCAGAAGCTTGTCTTTTTCCAGCTTTTGCGCCCCTGTAGCTTAAGGGCACACCTCTTTAAGGGGGGTTAGATCTTGGTATTCCTGATGGTTGATGCAGTTAATCTCTTCATGACTAGTCTGCCTGTCCGACGAGCTATCGAATGTAGTCATCCGAGTCCTAGAGCTCCAGCAGTCGACGTCTGAAGATGAGCTTATGGAGAGACTTCACATCACAGAGCTTCCTCAAATGGTGTAACTACGCCCCTGTAGCTTGTTGATGTGATTTTTATGACTGCACCAATCAGCAGAACGAAATTGTCCGAAGGCTACTCCATTCTCTCTTGATCAAAGTATTCCGTGCGCTAAGATTGCGAGAAAGTTCGCACGTTCAACTCCAAGGTTCCGAAATACTTGGAATACCCTCAATTGGTTTGATGTGAATTGCTGTTTTCACGAGGGGACTTACACAATTGTTCAGGATTCTTGCAGTTAACGGTAGATGGATGATTTGAAGGGGATTTTGCACGTATGATTTGGCAATAAGGTATGTACTTTTCCTAAAACTAACCAGAAATGTGCGGAAAGTAAATGAGTGTAGGGCCTAAGAAACTTATATTCTATTGATGTGATTTTTGTGACCTCACCAATCAGCCGAAGAACAAAATAGTTTGGGGCTACTCCGTTCTCTCTTGATCAAAGTATTCCGCACGCTAAGATTGCCAGAAAGTTCGTGCGTTCAACTCCAAGGTTCCTTAAGTGCGAATAGACCCAGTTTGGTTGATGTGTATTGTTGTGTTCTTACGAGGGGACTTACACAATTGTTCAGATTTCTTGCAGTTAGCAGCTAATGTACGATTTTGAAGGGGATTCTTACGTGTATGATTTGGGCAATGTGGTTCTTTCCTAAAACTAATCAGAAAGTGCGGAAAGTAAAAGGGGAAAGGGCCTAAGAAACTTATATTCTATTCTAAATGCAAGATATGTGGGGGTTCATTTCAATAGACTTCAACCGGATTTCACCTAGCCTCCGTCGGACAGCCTCAGTAAAATCGGTGCAATCTTCAAGGGAAATAGCGAAAGATGTTCAAGTTATGACTTAACATGCATACACCATCACAACGACGCATATAAGCATATAAATCACAACCGAAGTTAAACTCAATGTAATGTCCAGTTGACCACACAAGGCAGACTTATCATCAACAAGCCGCTAGTGGTATGGAATAAAGCGAAGCTATCTCAATAAAACACCACACACCTAAGTAAGCTACTTGCATGAATTTAATCTACTTGGATACGAAAGGAAGAAGAAACCTTGCTAGCATTTCATGACAAGACGAATTCCATCATCAATGAAAAGATCTATTATCATAAAATGTGTTACACAACAATCTCCTCAAAAGTTTTCAAAGGGAAAACTTTCTTTCTTCTCCAAATGATGCAAAATGCTCTACAATGCTACACTATCTAGCTCTAATGCTCTCTCAATGTCTACTCTGATTCTAACTTTCTAATCTAATGCTACAAATGAGGGGGACTCCCCCTTTTATAGCTAGCCAAGTCCCAAAGGACGACTAGGGTTACAATCAATAGAGTGGCCAGAATCGTGCCACCTCAGCCCTAACCCTAAAAGCTGAATAGGGAGTGGTACATTAAATGAATCAAAGATTCCCACTCACTCCCAAAAATAGAAAATGCAATAAATGCTCCATATTCAGTCTTCTAGAAGATCTTCGTCCAGTAGTGTGTTCCCATTGGCCTTCTCCTTGACTGCCAACTCAACAAATCTGCTAAGTACGGCCTCAACTTCCTGAACCGAAATAGGTGGGAATCCAACTGAAACTCTAACAACTGCTCGTGCCTTGTACAAGACTTTCTCAAGCAGCTAAGGAGTCCTGCGTGTTCTGGATCAAAGTGGAGAATGTAGCAAGTATTTTCAAAGTCATCCCTGCATAAAGGTCTTAACATCCGCGAAGAAGGGAACCAAAAACCCCTCAAATTATCAAAATTATCCTTATCTGGACTCAGCCTTAGCAAATATGGCCTCGAAGGTGTTCTGAACTCCATCTATGATGTTGGCCATAGCCTTATGTATCCTGGCTGAATCCGCCTGTGCTGCATCGAAGAAGCCACGCCCTGTGATAGCCGAAGAACACCACCGAGAGAAATCATATCGGTCATTTGCCTGAATGACACCTCCATCAACCAGCAACCGCAATGGCACATGCCTCAACACCTCAAGACGCTGGATCACCCTACTCTGATAGATAGAGGCATCGCCCCAAGCATGATCCACCGCATCCATCCGTGTTAAAATAGTAGAGGCCTGCTGAAAGGCAGAGGCAAGGTCCTCCATAAATTTCTCTGTCTCAGTACGAACTCCTGTGACCCATTTATCTGCCTCCTGTGCCATCCTCCCCAACTCTACTAAGCCGCTGATCGACTCTCTAGGAATATCCGCTGGAGGCTCTATCACTGGTACATCCTGCCCTCGAGAACGAGACAACTGCTGAACATATCCAATTAATGCCTTGTGTTCTCGTTTCAACTTCTTATATTTTCCTTCTTTCTTGAACAATCTATCCTTGAGGGCAAGGAAGGAGTTATCACACCTCAACAATCTGAGCACCAGTAGGGCGTACCAAATCAAGAGTGGTGACCACATAGTTTTCGTGAGCTGCTTCTATTCCGTCACACTCGACTCGTGGGACAGCAACGTGAAGGGTGCGAGAGCCATCCTCATCCGTGGAGATCTTCGAAAATTTTCTTGCCTTCTTCTTCGGCGGAGGAGCACTGATCCGGTTCAAAAACTCTTCCATCTCAACCGCTGGATCAATCTCCTCGCTCGGGCTTCTTCTCATTCTATCCCTTAGCCAATCGGGCACCTCATATAATATATCAAAGGGCCGCTGCTCCCGTGCCTCGACTTCTCTAACCTGCTCAACTTCTTTCCTCATTCGGGCGAGGCCTTTCCATTAATCCCTAAGTGGGCCGAGTATCACCTCGACACTATATCATCATCATCGTTACCGCTCATGGCCGCTTCTAACTCCTCATGAAACCTAGGGTCGAATAGTCCCTCATCATCGAAATGATCGATCCTAATTGTACATTGGCACTCGCCAATTGACTCCTCCTCGCGGAGGCTGAATATCATCCTCAGATTTCCCAAAGACTGGATTCATCGCGAATCCATCGATCAACGGTAATAAAGACACCTCCTGTATGCTTGGAGAACGTGTCTCCAAGGGTACTGCCACTGTGACTCGTGGAGGTTCTGGCTGAACTATTTCTTTCTTTCTGGACTCTGGACCCCTTGTGATCTGTTTCTTTCTTCCCGTGGTGGGCGTCCTGTGATCTCCCATCATGTTGTAAGTCAAGGCAATTGACCTACTCTTCAATCTGTTTACTCGCCTATCAACCCAGGCCCTGGTGAATGTCATAACTGGGATAGAGAGAGTATCTAAATCTGCAACCTCGGGCTCTGACCAATCTATAGGTGGAAGTGGAGTATCCCGAACAGCTGCATAATCTGGATGGACTACATCCATATCCTCGCTAACCTGGTCCGGAACTGGAACTACCTCACACTCCCTGATCAGAGTAATCGGCAACCTAGAGAACATTCTCTTCCTTACTTCAATCTCATCAACTGCATCAGCCCAATAATCTTCTATAGTGGCCTTATGTTTGAATTCCTCCGACAGAACCCAATTGATGTTATGGTGTGGGTCATAGTGCTGTCGGCTTGTATGATATGAGAAGTGATAAAACTGAAGCTCACTCTCAGCTTCCCTAGTTGCCTGTATCGAAGGACACCCCATCCCGAAGGCTCAACGCTAAATGGGAAACCATCCCCCTCTCTTCTTGATTTTGTCAAAGGCTAGCAACCATTCAGGATATCCCATTATTATTCTATCTCATAGTACTCTAGTGTTTCCTATATGGGTATGGACGGTGAAACCTATGTTCTAATGTATGAAAAATCTCAAATTGCATAAACCAAAGACCCATACCTTTCAATTAGCTCTGGCATCCTAGAGACTTTGCGGTGTAACCGCCTCCTCAAGCAGCCCTACGATATACATGGTGAATGAATCATTGACACGCTTGTAGTGGGCTTTCGTGCTTTGACAGTAACCGTGGTACACGCCTCATGGATTTTGAATTGATGAGAGCCACAACCGACGGGTTCTTTGTAAGAAATCCCTCTGTACCTCGTCATCCGTGCCAACAAGTAAACAAGATAGGAGCTCATGTAAAACGTTTTAGTCCTCCTCAGGCTTAGGAGCTGCTCATGTATATTATCACTGATCATCTCGTTTCAATTGGATACACCTTTGCCCTTCTAGCACCGTGCTGATGTAATAAAACATCCAAGGCCTAAAATGTAGGATCTGCAGGCAACCACCAACCCCGCCGAAGAACATGATAAGATCACAAGATTCTCAAGCCGTGTCCCCGCTATGATCCGGCTTTTGGCAACTTCAAGACAAGATGGTTTTGGAGTGTTCATCCAGCTGAGTGTTAATTGTGACCCATGTACCGCTCAAAGCGGCATAAGATCTCCGCCGGGCTTCGACTTGTAAATCATGTTCCCGGTAATCGATCCCGAAAGCTTCTACCAATGGCCGCCGCGACGGGCAAGCACCGGCTATCCGCGTCATGCGATCGACCGGCGGTTCTTCCTCAGAAGTTGGGCGACTCCATTATAAGCTCCGAAGAATCAATGGTCAAGTGAAACCAGCAACCGTGATATAATCTACCCTGGACGACATACAGCGGCGATCAGTCCGGCGACTTCCACCTAAACAGCTCGCTCTTGAAGTTGGGTCTCCTGTGCTGGATGAACCTGTGTTAGTATCCGTCAACTTGCCCAGCTTTGAAATGAACTTCGACTCCGGCATGAATGTTTTGCTGAGCTTCTTGATCATAGCCTGTCTTGAGGCACCATTGTCCTTTCCGGTTGTCCTCGCTTCAGCCATCTCTTCCAACCAACAAGTGAGCACCTCTTGACTTTGGCAAATACTTCTCAGCAACTTAAGGCGTACTTCTCTCAGCAACAAATTTAATCAACTCTCAAGTGCGCCTCCTCAGCAAACTCAACTTCTCAGCAAAATTCAAACTCTTTCAAACTTCAGCAACTCACTGCAATGCTTTACTCTCAGAGCAAGTTCGACTTCCAGCTGTGGGAACAAGTGAAAAACTTGCTCATTTTATAGCTAAAATTCGAATTCTAGAAGAAGTTAATTTTAGCCAGTGCCATTAAACTCCACTACTCCACTTCAAGAATTCGAATTTTCCCTCTCTGGTGTTTCTGACACTTGTCTCCAGTCGTCGGTAATATTATTCTTCTAGAAACTTGACTTTGACTGGCGTTTTGGATTTTGCTTTTGAAAATTTAATTTTAATTCATCATTTTTTACTCGCCAGCCGGAGCTCTGTTACTGGAAATCGAATTTTAACTCTCTTCTGCTCTGGAAAATTTCATCTTCGAAGAATTTAATCAAAATTATCTAGGCAACTCCCTTCAGACTCATCGTTCGAAGAAAATTCACTTTGAAAACACATTTTATTCATGTTTGCCTTAGAAAATTTAAAATTCTCCCTTAGGAAAATTCACAATTTGAGCATTGATTAAATTCTCCACTGAAAAGGTGTCGGCGAAGCTTGAAAGACTTGGAAATCCACCATTCATCACGAACGTCCAGTACCCAGAAGAAAATTTTCGTCAGAATGTCTCGAATCCATGGGTACCCAACGAACGGGTTCATTTAATTTTTCGAATTTTGAACCTTAGAAAATATTATTTCCATCATTTTAAATTGATTCTTCGCCCGTGATCACTCTTTGTTGCTCTGACTTCTTGAAAATTTTGAATCATCTTGTATTATCATCGTTTCTGACTCCATCTCTGAGGAAAGTTGCTCGTGCTCCGGAAAATTTTATCATCTGAGTTCTAGGCATATTTTCCAAGGAAAATAATTTTGCCTTAGAAAATATTTAAATCATCTCTTGCATTTTGAGAACTTGCCTTAAAAAAATTTTGATTGCCAGTGGAGAGGAATTTTTTTTTTTTGATCAACTTCATTTAGAAAATTTTTATTTCATTCCCGGCACGCCTTGCACATTTCATCTTCACTTCCCCCCATATCACTTCACACTTAGGAAATATTTATTCAAAAGCCCAATGCCTTAGAAAATTTAAATCTCACGCCTTAGAAATTTTTTTAACACTTTATCACTCTAGGCGCACAACACTTGACATTTTATTCTCAACGCCTTGAAATATTTCAACGCCCTAGAAAATATTTCTAACACCTTATAACTCCCTTACTCCTGGCGCATATCACACTTTGAGAGGAAATAAAAAAAACACGCCACACATACCTTGATCACTTTGAACGCCCAACACTTACCATCCTTCACCACGCTTTGGGAAAACTTTCACCTTATTTACCACTTGCATTTACTTTTCACATCCAAATATGGGCGCATTTCTATGTGAGAGAAGGATGAACTTGCCACCACGCCTTGTGACCCTTCAACTTCTACGCTTTTGTCTTCACATGCACAAGTTTGGGCGCATTTTGCCTATGGAGGAGGACGAGATTGTTGACCTTTTGACTTTTCTTTCCCCTTGGGCGCATTTTGATGTGTCTAGTGGATGAACTTTTTCCAACGCCTCAAGAGTGACTCTTCGCCTTCCAAATTTCGTCTTCACATGCATGACTTTGGGCGCATTTCACCCCTGCTACAGGATAAGCTTGCAATCTTGGGCGCATTTTAATGTGTGTGAAGGATTTTCTTCTTCCAACGTTCTTGGGTGACTCTTCACCTTCCAATTTTTTGTCTTGACATGGATGCATTTGGGCGCATTTTGCCCTTGCTAGTGGATAAGAAACTTTGACTCGTTTGACTCCTTGCAACCTTGGGCGCATTTCACCTCCTGTGAAGGATAAGCTTGCATCTTGGGCGCATTTGGATGAGGGTGGCGGATTTTCATGCCTTAGAGAATATTTTCAACTTTCCCTCTTTCATTTTGGGCGCATTTCCTCATGCCTGCAGGACGAAAACTTTGACTTTTGTTTGACTTTTCTCACCTTGGGCGCATTTTGCCTTGTGTGAAGGATGAACTCATTTTCAAAAAATTTCTACGCCTCTAGCTGAGATGGGCACATTTCCCTATGCCTGCTGGACGAGACTCCAAACTTAGACGAATTTTCATCATCCTTGCCAGCTTACGTGCCCTGCTATTTATAGTAAGTTCTCTGAATTTACGCCTCTAGCACTCGGAATGGCCTAAAATTTTGAACGTAGCATCCTCATGACTTTATCAACTTGTCGGCACTGCCACTTTAGTCACCCTGCTATTTTTAGCCTGTTTCTGAAGGTGGCTTACTATAAATAGTAAGTTTCATGTTTCTGATAGCTCCCAAGCTCCGATCGAGTTGAAATTTGAATGAGGCGATCCTCACCACGTGACCTGGTGGCTGACACTGACGCATGCAGCTGATTTACTATTTTTAGCATGTTTCCAATTTGACTTACTATAAATAGTAAGTGCTCCGTTTGACCTGAAATTTTACCAGCAGATAGCCTGAAGGGCGCTGATCGCAGTGGTTTACACCGGATTTTGAAGATTTTGAATTTTGATGCCTATTTTTAGGCTCCGAAGCTGGAAACCCTAGTTTGCATTGCATGCGTATCAAAAGATCTTCGTTTGCCTTCGTTTCTGCAACACTGCGATCAGCTCGTGAATTTGAACTGCTGGGAGGCGGCTGCCGAGACATACCTGCTAAAAATAGCAAGTTCCTTACTGATTG
>VDFB02007609.1:0-26521 GCA_007258455.2 Sequoia sempervirens | reverse complement strand
TTGCATCATCAAGTTTTGTTGCTCCCTTCGTCTTTGTCTCTGCAACTGGTTGATGACTCTCTTCAGCAGGCAAGGTATTTGTTTTTGGCAGAAACTGTTTCTTCGGAGCAACAAACTCCATTCTCCTTGCCTTCTTGATAGCACCATGCAGGAAAGGCGGGTCAAAGGCCTTAAGCCAACCTCTCAAAGGCTCCTGTAAACCCTCAGTGAACAACATAACCAAACGCCTTTTTCACAAACTAGGCACCATCACAGCGAGCCTCTGAAACTTGCTACTGTAATTATCCAAGTTGCCCACCTGTCTAAGTTGTGCCATCTCTCTAAAGTACAGCTCTGGATCTTTCTTATCGAAGCGCTCAATCAACCTGTCTGTCAACTCCTGGTAGGTGGTAATAAGGTTATGCTGCAAAGTGGTCATCCCATGACGCCACCAATCGCGAGCCACTCCATCCAGGTGCAATGTGACAAACTTAATTCCTCGTCCTCATGCATAGGTCTCAGCGATAAATAGTTGTCAAGCTTCAACACCCACGATCTAGCTGAACACTTGTCACTATCATCAAAATGTGGCAAGACAACCTTGCTGACAACATGCTGGAAATCCCTATTAACCTGTGGGGGCCTGTGGTGCTCTCTGCTCCTGCCCGCCTCTACCTCTAGGTCTCTGTAAATCCAAAAACTACTGCACTGACAATGCCTATCTAATCTCAAGAGCTAAAGACATGTACTCCCAATAAAGCCTAGTAACATCAGCAACTGCAAAGGCATGTGGTGACTGCACCTCTACCTGCAAAATCTGCTACTCACGTGGATTTTCTAGAGGAATAAATGTAGGTTGACTGGGTCTAAGAACGGACCCACTAGATGATGGATCATTATGAACTGGCGTTCGATTCTGCTCAACTCTAGGTTGATCTTCATGACCTGCCGACTATAGAAGTGGACTTTCCCTCAAAGCACCAACCAAATCTGTAATCATATCTATCAAATTCTCATGTCGCCTCCTTAACTCTTCAGCAAGACTAAGATGCCTATCATGTTCCCTGTCTCTGAAAACTTCTTTGTTATCTCCATGTGTCTCTCTGTCTCTGTCCCCCATTAAACCTGTTATGCTATCACTATCACTTGAGCTAGACCTGTGTATGGCCAAAATTCCTAAAGCCGTATCACCTTCAGGAATCGGGGGAGGTTCCCAATGTCCTGTTCTTCCTCTAGTATAAAACACATTATCTCTACTCATGAAATCTAACATTGCACAGGATGGCAGAATAACTGCTCTGATCCCACTCTAAGAACCCCTCTAGTTCTCTAGTTTCCAATGCTTTGTAAATGATGGATGTTTGTTTTGATTTTTGAAACTATATTTGACTTTTTTGTGTTTTATCCAATATAGAAATGCAAAGTAACAATGCATAAAAAAGACATGCAAGAAATCTGAAAATAACTAGCTGCAAATGAGAAAGTTCTATTAATAGATTGCCTCTATGAACTTTTTACAATATAAAATGCATACCAAATCATAGAAGATGCTGAATATAAAAAATTCTAGAAATGTAGCAGCCAACCCAGAATTCTGGAAATGATTAACTGGCAGCAGCAGATAGAGTTTTATTCACAGCATCAAATTATTAAAGCTTTTTCATCATTCCTATACCTGGAATGATCGCTATACATTAACCCTTTATTACTGCAATCTTCTGGCAGCAAGGTGACAACCTGCAGATGATCGATTTGTCCCTTTGCAAGGCTTTTCCACTACTAAAATGGGAGCAAATGATCTGATATATCCAGACGCCTCCCAAGATAACAATCTATGCACTTATGCTAGGACGGCAATGATCAAAGCCAGATATGTCTTTAACTGAGCCCAGATTTCAATGAAATATCTACAGCAATTAATCTGGTATAGTGCAGCAATTAGAACCCTTTCCGAACTACTCAAAACTTGTAATAGATTAGCGGGAATAAACCCTCCAAACTTGAATGCCACTGTAGCGAATCACTGTAGCGCGTGTACTATTCACGTGGTACTATAGCACGACACTGTTCATGCCACTGTAGCAGCAGAACAATAACTTCTGATTTGCAATATTTGTAGAATCCTTCAAACCCTTGAATGTTTCTTGACAAGTATGCACAAACTAGACCCCTGTATGAAGCCCACGGTCAAGCAATAATTCAGCTGATAGTTTCACAGCCTCAAAATTGCATAAACCAATGAGAGTTTTCATTCCCAATGGCTAGAAATGGCAGAAACCCTAGCTGGCTTATTCTCCAAGCACGAACTCAAAATACACAACTTTATAATCTTCAAGCATAATGAAATAAATTCCTCTTGATGCCTTTTTATAATCTCCTCAAAGAGGTCGACCTCTTAATTGCATTTTAATTGCTCTTGAAATCCGCTTTTAGGTTTTTGATAAAAACTTTACAATATCTCCAACTTGGGCGCCCAAACCAATAATACAAAATAAATGTACTTTAAGTGATTTTAATTGAGGGTCATGGCCTCATCGGAAATAAGGTACACTTTTTGACTTTATAATTTAACTTTATATTATTTAATTATCATTAAAATACCTTTAATGATAATTACTCATTAAACATTTAATATTTGCCCATCAAACTGATTAAGAGGTCAACACTACATCTGAGACCTATCTAGGTGCCTTACTAAACAACCCTGACTCCCCTAAAATGGTGACTTACTATAAATAGTAAGTATGAAGAACTGAGTCTAATGAAAGCCAAACCTGAACCCAAACTAAGCTCTGAAGGAGAAAACACACTGATCACTGCCAAGAAGGACCCTCTAACCATTTGTGTTAGCCTACGAGGGCCAGGAATAGGCTTAACCATCCACAATAGGCTAAAATGGGGACATTACAATTTATTTCAAATTTTGTAATTGTAATGATTTTCATTCCTAGACATATTTGATATATAACATAATATTGAAATTTTGAACTATCAATTGACATTTATCGTTATCACTACCATTAATCAATGATGATGAATCATACTATCAAATGTATTTACAATTTTGTATATTTTTTAAATTTTTTCCATATATATAATATAGCCATACCCAAACATACAATACCCAAGAAAAAAAAATACCATACAGATATACCAGAACCTCACACCCGTACCAAAACTAGCAACCTAGCCCAACTCAATTTAGACATCTCTTAAGTGATAGCAGTAGCCCAAAAGCATGCCTAGGAGGAAAGAGACATAATTTAAGTGGCAAGAACACAAATGTCCCTAGGATGCAAGCAATAACCTTTAAGTGACCTAAATGCTCTAAATGCATGTCTATGTTAGTTAAGGCATCTATTAAGTGGCATAAGTGGAGAAAATAGGTGCCTTAGTCAGTCATCAATTTTAGTGACAAGGGAGAGAGAAATAGGTGTCTACACGAGTTTAGAGTGAAAAGCATAGCAGTAGCCCAAAAGCATGCCTAGGAGGAAAGAGACATAATTTAAGTGGCAAGAACACAAATGTCCCTAAGATGCAAGCAATTACCTTTAAGCGACCTAAATGCTCTAAATGCATGTCTATGTTAGTTAAGGCATGTATTAAGTGGCATAAGTGGAGAAAATAGGTGCCTTAGCCAGTCATCATCAATTTTAGTGATAAGGGAGAGAGAAATAGGTGTCTACACGAGTTTAGACTGAAAAGCACCTTCAAAAATCACACCCAAAAAGCAATAAATGTCTTCAAGTGGTAATGGCAAGGATAAAGCACGCCACAAGAATCCTAGTTAACCCCATGGGCCTCATTGATAATTGTGGGCCCAAGGAAGGTTTTACTTTCTATTTCTTTCATTTAGATTTATAATCTTTCTTAATTTCAAGCTTTTTTAATGAGGTTTGACTAGAACTTCTTTGTATAGAAATGCGTTTGTCTTGGACCATATTGGCCATAGCTTCCATCTATGCTTTTATGTCTAATCTCCTAGAACATCAACATAACTAGATGCAATTCACACACTGCATTCCCATGAGAAAATAGCTAAAGTGGATCATCTCATGCTAATATCCATGGGTTGTTGATTAGACAAACATTCATAATTCAAATTTTAGAAGGCATAAATTCAGTTAAAGGTGTAAGCATTAAAACTACAAGAATACAACTTACAAGTCCAATATGCCTATTCAGAATTAAGGCATCAAGTTTATTTTCCATTATTGGAGATAGATGTCAAACAATCATGAATCAAAAATTGCTAAGGATGGAATATGTAGTAAGCACCCCAAAAAAATTGAAATGAAGCTACAATGCAATGTCCTTATCACTTTCTGATCACCTAGTTCCTAAGATGGGCAAGGTGAGAGCATACGATGTATAGGAAAACACACATTTATTTAAAAATGCAGCATATGAAGTAATCTAATCAACTAGTGCACACAAGGCAGCATAGCCAGCCTAACCTCACTTCTTTAGTGTAGAGTACTTGATGCCAAAACTAATAAGGAACACTTCTACACTTATTCAATGAAGTGTGAAATTATAATAAGCACAATCACTTCTCACTTATTCAATGGAGTGCAATTACAACAAGCATAATCACCTCTCGCTTATTTAGCGGAGTGCAATTTCACACGCATAGTCACTACGCACTTACTCAACGAAGTGCAATTACGATAAGCACAGCTACTTCCACTTATTTGTTGAATTGGACAACTGAGAGGGGGCAATGAATCAGTTGTCACCAAACTAAACCCTTAAATCATTTACCGGAACATGACCTTAACACTTCTTAGATTAAACATTAAGTGCAAAAGCAAAAACTGAAAACCATCACATAAAGACAATAATACCAAATTTACGTGGAAAACCCAATGAGGGAAAAACAATAGTGAGGATTAACTCACACTATAGAGAATATCAAAACCAATTACATAAGGCTCACTGCCAATAGAAGGACTCACTATCCAAAAGGGCTACAACCCGGAGATACAAAAGATGGCTTACTACCAAAATATAAAAGTTATGGCTCACTGCCTATTAGTGTAACAACTAGCACCTCTGGAGTAAGAGTTGGTACGGACAGCTATGCACACTACGCAATGAGTGCTCTTCAAATTAGGAGGGGAAGCTCCCTTGTTGTGCTTGACAAAAGTACTTGCAAAGGAAATAAACTAAACTATATCCTGTCTTTTTGTTTCAGCTGTAGAGGTACAAGGCTTTCTCAAAAACTATATACGTTGCAACTGAATATTTTCTGGTTTCGCAGTATTACTAACTACAACTAAACTTAATTACTTAAGTTTTATCCAGTCTCCTCAAGAAAACAGAGCATGAGGAAACGGAGCAAGGTTTCAGATGATAAACGAGTATAGATTCTCAACTTGAAGGCAAGGTGGCACATCTATCAGCTCAATCTAAACAAGTTTATCGATAACATCACACGATAAACTGAATACGGATTCTCTACTTGAAGGCAAGGTGGCACGACTATCAGCTCAATTCGAATAAGTTTATTATTCACAACAACACACGATAAACAAGTGCAGATTCTCTACTTGAAGGCAAGGTAGGCACAACTATCATCTCAATCTGAACAAGTTTATTAAACACAAAACAGATTTGATCTAACTATGGAAAGAATTCGCCATTACAATTGCATGAAACCCTATGTGGCATAACAATTCATTATAATAGCAAAGACGCATGAACAAATACCAAAAGAGCAATATTGAGGGCAAGGTAGGCGCAGCATATATTTCTCTCTCGTGCAAAAGTTATGTACAAATGAGCAAAAGCTCTTATTTATATACATCAAAGGTGTAGGGAACCCTAAAATCACCTTGAGTCAACTACAGTCTTGCAATGCATGCAAGATTTATTACTAAACCCTAATAAAGTAAACTATACAGTTAACTGGAAAACTACCATCAGTTAACCGATACATTTAACCTAAATGGACAATGTGCAAGCATGCACGTCCTTATTTAAAGCAAAGTTAACTGGACACTACCTTCAGTTAACTGGAAACCCTAACCCTAACTCCTGTGAAGATAATCCCAAGGAAGAGATAAGCATGTGTGAAATCAGCGAGTGAACTCAAGACTGAAAGTCGAGTTAACTGCTGCTCATGACTCAACCCTCGAAATTAACTGCAAGTTCCAACTGGCAGATCACTCCATGTCATCTAAGTCTAACACTTCGACCAAGAACTCATCAATCTCTCTGTCATCTGGCACTTTGATACTGTCTAAAGCAATAGTCTGTCTCTTCAGTTCTCTATCGCCTTCCTTGACTGTATGCATGCATTCTTTAACATCTTCAGTCGCCTTTCTGAAACTAGCTGAAATGACTGAAACATTCTCCAGCTTAGCCGCCATAGGCTCTCCGTCAAGGCTATCACGAATCAACTTTTCGAACTCAACTTGTACTTTGTCCAATTCAATATACGTGCCATCTTCAAGAAGATAATGACACGGAATTTGAACAACAAAACCACTGACAAGTGCAAGTGCTCCAACTACATCATCTTTCAGTGAAAACAACTTGGTAGAGACCTTTTCACATATTTCCATTTTGAGAAGGTGTTGCTCTCTCCAAGTAAAAACTTTCTCTTGATCTTCATCAATCTCCAAGGCATCATATGCAACTGACAACTGAGACACAACAACACGATCCTTGGCTAAACTCTCTACAACTGAAACCTCGAGCAACTGAATACCTTGACGAAGCCTATGTGCATCACTCCTCAACTAATACAAATCTGCAAAAAGACGTTGACCTGTAGCAACTAAGCCTTCAATCCAGTTATCCAAAAGTCTGCTATGACTGACTAACTGATCCAGCTTTCGTTGTTCTGCAACTGTATTCTGAGGAAGAACCGGCGCTCTACTTGAATTTCCGTGAACAAGATCAGAAATATACTGACGAAGTTGACTATTTTCAGCCTTAAGCAATGCCTTATCTTCTCCGTCCTTCGTGTTGCGTTCTTCAAGATTATTGGTGACAATCTTAAGAAAGCTCACGTCTGTCTCTCGAGTAGTCCTACCAAGATTTGCCTTAGTGAAAGTAAAGTCACCAACTTCGACTTCATCTAGGCTCTTACCCTCTAGAGGAACAACAACCTCTATAACAATCTCTGATTCTGGAGTCTTTTCAATATGCACCTGTTTCTTAATCTTCTTGTTCGACCTTCTCTGATAAGGTTCACCGAACTCAGATAAATCAAGGTTATATGAAGGTTCACGCCTCTATCTCCCCAAAGACCTTTCAAGCCAACAAGACTGAACAATATCATCAATCCGAGGAGAGACTATCCCTAATGTATCAACTTGTGGTGGTTCAGTTGTCTCCGATCCTACTTGAATTGGTATCTCGGGCTCTGAATCTATGTCAATAGGTTGTATGTGAGGCGAACTAGGAGGTTCAACGTGAGGTTCAGCCTGAATGACTGTCTCTACTGGAGTCTTAGGTACATTCTCAACTTGCTTCTGCTTCCTCTTACCAGTAGCTCTCTTCCCCGTATTTCCATCAAACTGCATATAATACAGCTTCCCAATAATTTAAATTTCTCTTTTCCTATAGATATCTGCAGGTTTTGAGATGAAAAATGCAATTCTATAATTTGGAAAGTGATATCTTTAAAAAAGAATTGTACTGATGTTGGCATACCATGCAGAACCAAAATTTTCTTCATATGAACAGTTTACATGTTGATGGATTTCATTCCCCAGTTGAACTCATTTGATGAATTTCTCATTGCAATCACGGTACAGTACAGACCCACCCAACCTTATATAATTAAAAAATGTGTCATAAATATGAAATCTTAAGCAAATTTCTGTGTTTTTATGAATAGTATCACATCACATACAACTTTTTGTAGCTTATATAAGCAAAAAAAAATTCATAAATGTCCTGATGCTGGGATTATACTAACCGAGTGTTTCCCGAGTGTATGGTATTTTAGCTTTTATGAGAGTCTCCACAAATAAAAGAGCCAGCTCAGCACCACATGTAACCTGTTATTTTTTAATTTCAACAGTTGCATCAAAAATCACACTAGATAAAGAAAGAGGGAATCAAACAAAAGACAAGTTACACAAACATATTGAATTTCCAGGTATGTTATACTGTCCAAGCTTTCAGCAGTAGTTAAAAGTAAAGAAAATCTCCAAGGCCCTTACTGAAAATCTAATTTTTAACTTATAAATTAATGCTTAATAAAGGAAAGGACCAAATCACATTAAGACTTGCCAAGTGATGCTTGGGACAATACAAAGGCCTATATGGGCATTTCATTTGAAGTGGGAAGTTTGGCCTCTTCCCTTTGTTTGTCAGCAAAAGATTGGCAAGAAGAGGACTGTTTTTTGGGGATGCTCTTCAGAATTATGAGTTGTACCATGAGACACTTGGTGTCCTTTTCATTCAGCAGTAAGGTTAAGTAGGGAACCAGCAGACAATCCAGCCCATTAGCAGCTCTACAAAATAAAACCTGAAAGATGCTTTTTCAAATGACAGCCATGATGAGCAGGGCCTTATTGCATAGATTGGAAGTGGAGCAACAGAAGATCTTCATACAATTAGGTGACAAAATATATATGGTTCTGTGAGGCACATTTCTGTTATTGCTCCAGAACTGAAGAGGCAATGAGGGTTAAGTGATCATGAAACACAATGTCTAAGGCATTGCCAGACTATTTGAAACTGAAGGGTTTCTGAAAAAATACATTATCTCTGGGGGCGTTGGTGATTCACCAGTGTTTGAGAGTCAAATCAAGACTCTACAAATTTGGTATAGCTGTAACAGATTATTGATTTAACAAATTTGATTTAACTATAACAGATTATTTACACATCCTAGGTTGGAGACAGGAGTTGATGATGTAGTCTGGAGGTAGATTTTTGCAGAGTTTGGGAATGGTTACAGGTTGAATTGATGTATGAACTATTTATTCTTCTCCCACCTTTATTTATGAGGTAATTTTGTTCGAGACATCTGGATCAGAGATACTTCCAGAGCTATTTGCCATACAATTTGGCTGCCCATCGTGATTTTCCTATGAAAGACATGATGTAAGGCTACTTTATATGATGGCAGTTACCTGCTCACCTTAGGGAAGTTCATGTATTTATGCAGAACCTGTATCTGCCTCGCGGAGCATATGCTCAAAAATTTTAATTTAGCTTTTCTGGTTTCTTTAGGACAAAGCTTCCACATTAGATAATGTTACTATGGTGTAATTATCATGTTATTTGATATAATATAAACCCCAACAAACAGGGTGCTCAAATAAACATAATAATAACAAAGAAAAAAGGTGCTCAACGTAGCATAATAAAATAAAATAGAGACTCCTACATGGGGATTCCAAAGAAGCCAATTTTAAGAACAATAAAATGAAGTGTTTTCCATACCTATTCAACCCAAAGAGTGCAGAGCGTGGAAGAATCATATCAAGAGTTATTATAAGCCATTCAAGAATCATTAGTACCATGAAGACTGATACATATTTCAGCATAACAGTAGGTTCTTTAAAGGGGAAATCAGACTTATACCTTCTTGGTATTCATCACAAATTACCTCTTCACAACAAAATCGCAGGCCTCACTCTCCCAGAAGATGGTAGAGGTGTAGTTCCATCCTTGAAGTACATGAATTTGCTGTTCCAGCCTATAAGTTTTTTCCTCTTTCCTTTCTTTTTGAAATGAATGCTGTGTTAGTGTTTTGTGTTACAACACAAAACAGAAGTGTATAAAGTCAAACTTTTCTTCAAATTTGTAGGGGAAGCTCCATTTTGAAGAGTGAAGGAAAAAGATATATCCCTTCACAACGAAAATAAGAAACAAAACTAGAACTGATGGATTTCTTTGGGTTTGTGGTATACACAAACTTGAAGGAAAATCTATCTTTATGTTCTCAAGTTAGAAGGCAGAAATTATATTAATTCCCACAATGACCAAAAATAGGTCAATACATTAGTTTACAAAGAAAGTTTTAGAAGGATAATCCTAGAGAAGCCCCACAAATGGTAAGACCCAAAAACAAAATACAAAACAGCATGGAACCACCAACATAGGTGGTCAAGAAACCAATACAAATAGTCAAGTACAGGGAACAAGAACCCCAAAGAGCATAAGCTGGGGAGTATTGGAGAGAAACGAAGATCTCATTGAGTATCATAGTATGACTAGAAATGTAGCAGTCACTGGCATCATCATCAATTACTATGAAGGACCGTTACAAGATCTAATACTGTTCATAGGTGAATACCTAAGGTGGGGAGGGCCAAACTAAGGCAAGGCACTCCCCTTAGAAACACACCTAACATCCAATGCCAAAGTAACTCCCATAATAGTGAAGAAGCTCATAATATGCATATGTCCCCAAGGTTGGGAGGATGGCCAGAGAGGAGTAGACCTATGCCGTTTAGAAGAACCTACACTATGCCACTGAGAAAAAATAGAACCACGGTGATGAGGGGGAACATGTTGAGGTAGAAATAATGAGACATCATTTCACAAGTCTACTCGTGTCCCTTGTAAGGATCTATGCCAAAGGATGACTACCTCTAGTAGATAAAGGGATAGGCATAGTTGGTCCAAATATCTAAAGAAAGTAAAAACTATTGTTTCCTAAGTCCTTGTAAACGCAATAATATCTGCCCCAAGTCTCATAGTAAATGGGCCATTTGAAGATGAAATGCTCCTTGGTCTCCACCTCCTGGAGTGAGAAAACATGACAAATCTGGCCTTGGCTAAGAATACAATGATCCACCTGACTCTATTGACCAAGGGAAAACCTCAAGCCATGTGACAAATGATGCTACAAATATTGAGGAAAACATTTGATACCATCTTCTACCTATAAGAAATGTTCTACAAGAAAAGCAAGCTTCAGGTTAAGTGGCAAAGTAGGGGAGGTCCATGATAGTTCAATGCACTGTTTATAGATGTCACTCCTAGTAGCTCTAGTGATAGTCTCCTTCAAAGGAAGTATCCAAGTAGGACCATCAGAGGAAATATAATGCCCACACATTTGTGCCTTGAGTTGGCCATTATCAGCATTGTACTTCCGAATATGTATCATGGGATGCAGAGGTCATGTTGGTGTATGTTGCTTTGAGTGCTTATCGATGTTTCAGCTTCATAGTTTTCATTAATAGATTTGGTTATAATGGCTGATTATGCATTTGATATTGTCATGTCCCCCGAGAAACCATGACGCCAAAATAAGGAAATACTAGGATATTGAATTAATATCAAAAAATAAGAAAATAAAAAAAAAATAATAATAATACAACTTAAAAAAATATCCTTATAATTATAATTGTCAATCGACAATATTATAATTATAATAATCGAAAATAAAACATAAATAATAGTATTATAATATTTATACATAACATCAACAACTTGAATATTATAATTATACTCCAATAGATATTAAAATCTATAAAATTAATAAAAACATAAAGTGATACTATTAACAAATATAATTATTAAATAATTATAAATTTAAGAAAATTATTATATTGATTACGTTATGACATAATAAATACTTGAATTTAAATATTATAACCAAACAAATCCCAAAATATGAATATACATAATCTCAATTAAAATATTATAATTATATATATAATATTATAGTTACCATATATTATAAATTAACATTATTATAAATATCATTGTTATGGGAGATATTAAAAACATAAAACATAAGTATAAAATAACGATTAAGGGTTAGTATAACAGACACAAATATTCTTATTAATATTGAGACATTATGCTAAATTCCGCATCCGTGATCTGTCGTTCCAGCCATGGTCGGGCTCCATAACTTCTTTGCAGCCAAGGGAAGATCGGACAAAGATTTACTCTGACACTGTGGAAGCAAATCTTCAAAGATATAGTCCGAAACAGTGGTGGAGTCAGCAATTCGAAGGAGAAAGCGTCGATATTAGACAGGCCCAAAAACACACATGAATAGCGTAAATCACTATTTTTGAAGAGATCACAAATAATATAATTTTCCGCCATTAACATTTCCATAAGCAACAAAACTTAGATTATTTAAATAACGGTGACTAAACTTAAAATGCAAATTACAAAAGAAGGGAGGGGTACGTCAATCTAGAGGGGCATCTCCATCTGAGGAAACATGTCCTTTCAAGACAGTATAAAAGACCGTAAAATGAAAGGAGCAGTAGCATGGAATAATTTGGAAACTTACACAACAGGGGAACGTAGGAAAAAAAACGTGTGAAGGCTGACGAAATCGCAACTCAGATCAGGGTTTCTTTCTCACTTATCCTTGATGTTTAGACGCCATCAACAGATATGGTAATAGCTGTAGAAATGGGGATACCCCAGCGCACATCCAACTCTTGCATTCATCATTCTTCAATATCCTAAGCTCCTCCGTCTAAGAGCATACATAACTCAGGCTTAACAGGAAATAACTATGTGAGGTAATTAGTTTGGAAACTAGACAATGGAAGAGGACATGGCCTTATATCCAAGAGGACTGTATAGTCCATGACCAATTTTAAGAAAGCATACCTTCTTTTTTTTCTGATGCATACAACTCTGTAGATTCGTATAATATATTTCACTGAAATCTGGTTGCTTTACTTGCATTTTTCCATTAACTAAATATTGACTTTTAATATGGAATATTAACTGCATCGATGCTGGAATAACTATGTTGATTATTTACTCAAGACTGCATATTGGGGTTTCATAGAACAGAATATAGATTATTGCCTGGGACTGAATTATAGAATTGCACTCACTAATAAGATATAACGATTGCTTTATGCTGACTACACTCTGATATAATATCATGCTGCACTGCTTTCTCTGATTGGACTCTTTTAATGTCATTCTAAATAAAATGTAAATAAATCAATAAAGGCTGCATTACCTATCTGTTGTACCCAAACCAAATTTTTTGCTTCATCAAGGCATTTTGCATAAAATAGTCTAAACTTTGCTAAAATGATGTAAAGGATAGTTTTTTGGGCAATATCAAGCATGGAGTTTTGTCGGTCTTTTTGTCAGTATTTTGTCAGTCAAAGGCAATTCTATTGATCAGAACCTGAATCAGAGACTCAGAATGAAGCATTTCATGATGGGGGAGCATTTCACAGCGGTACTTATACGTTTTATGGTCATTTCAATGATCAAGGCGAAGATTTCAGTGGTCAATTTTTGAAGATTTCTCAGGGAAAAGCAGAATTGCGCACCTGTAGCCCAGGGGCACCCTTCTTTTTGAAGGCCTAAATTTTGTGGCATTTCATGATTGATGTAGTCAATCTCTTCACAATTAGTCTGCCTATTCGACGAGTTATCCTGCGGGGCTATCCGAAACTCGTAACTCCGGTAATTGGCGACAGTAGTTGAAGTTTCCAAAGTTCCAGATTGCAGAAGCTTGTCCTTTTCCAGCTTTTGCGCGCCTGTAGCTTAAGGGTGCACTTCTTAAAGGGGGGTTAGATCTTGGTTTTCCTGATGGTTGATTTATTCAATCCCTTCACGACTAGTCTGCTTATCCGATGAGCTATCAAACGCAGTCATCCGAGTCCCAGAGCTCCGGCAGTCGACGTCTGAAGATGAGCTAATAAAGAGACTTGACATCACAAAACTTCCTCAAATGCGTTTTCAGTGCATCTGTAGCTCAGGGGCGCTTTCAAAATGACCCTTCAGATGATCCAGTTTGCTGATGAGGTCTTCCTGACATCAGTACTACTCTAGTCCAGCTTCGCGTTGCACCAAGTTGCCTGTTAATCCGACATTCTGAAAGATCGTGGCAGAGATTCTACCAGGCACGTAAATAAGCAAGCGGACTGGCATAAAATTTTCATTGTACTTCTATAGGCCAGGGGCGCCTAGCCTTTAGGCCTGTCAGATGAGATTATTGACGTTCGAAGTCTTAATGGGACTTGTGCATAATTACTCCAGCTATCCAACGAGCCTAGCCGTCAGCCTTCGGGATTTGGCAAACGCTCGTACGTGCGAGGTCTTTCTAAAATGCTGAAAAGTGAAGACATCCGAAAAATGGCTAAGTATGGAGCGTATATTTTAAATAAAAAATGCACTTGTATTTGTGAGTCTTAGAAGCAATTTTCTCGCTTCCTCATCTACAGAGATATCTCTTCTCAATGTTCCTAGCTATGCAGAGAGACAGTCGGCGCACGAATCGGGGCATTCCAGCTCTCAGTATCAAAGGACAAAGTAGGGTACTTGGATGAAAGTTCAACTTTGGTCAAAATGGTGTCAATGCAACTGTAGCTCAGGGGCGCTTTTACTTTTCAGGCCCTTAATGCACTTTTCAGATGTCGTGTGTATATCCGTTGGATGCAGAATGCTTCTAGTCATGCAGTGAACTCGATTGTCTGTCAGCAGGGTTCACCGTTCGCCATCAGCAGCTGTTTGAAGTGTCAGATGGTAGTTTAGGAAAATGGTTAAGTCTGGCACCTGTAAATGAATTTAATCAAGGGCGCCTAATTTTTTGAGGTGTTAAATGATGGATTTTGCAGTGATGACTTCCAACAGACATTTCCTCCTTGCTCTGTAGGCTTCACGATGAATATCTCAGTTCAGTCTCAGCATCACCCGGTCACTCAAAAATCAATGTTGAAGTTGGCCAGTTGTAACTTTGTAGTCAACTACAAAGTAGGAAGTTAATAAAAAGTGCAATATCTTGAGCAAATGGACGCCTATGAGGTCAAATGAAGACTTTTTGGAATCAGTGAAGTTCGCTAGTGAATCCTAAAGATTCACATGTTTTGTCAACTGATTTAAAATAATATTTAATATTTATTTTTTCATATTTTTGCATTAAATGGCGATTTTCTAAAATTGGAGCCTTTGCCAATTGCATAATGAATATTTTATTATTATTCATTTTCAAACTTCAAGATACTGTCAGTATAACTGGAGGGCGTCCAATCAGAAGCCTTCTATTTCAGTCGAGGGTTTTTAGTCTTGCAGTCACCTTTGAGGTGCGAATTTATTCTATTAATTCAAGCATGGCGTCATATTTCATTCACACAGCTTGAGCAAATTCGTAATTCTTCAGAGCAAAGGCAAATTTCCTTCAGAGTTGGGCAAATTTCTCATCAGCAATCATTGGCGAAGACATCAAAACACTTTCTTTGCAGGTACAAGTCAGAATTATCAGCCAATTTCAAGGCAGAGTGGCGATTTTGGCAGAGAAAAACATCAAAAAACGTCTTTCTTCTTCTCAACTTCTTCCATTTTCTCGTCTTAAATTCATTCGCATGTTTGAAAAACTGGAAAATTTTGGCAAAACAAATCATCTGGGTCTATTCAGAATAGCTTCCTCAAGAAAACCCATGTGCCAGAATTTTTCAGGAAAATTTACTCCAGAGCATCAGTTCCCGAGTTTCTAATTTTCTCAACTTTAAATTCCTTGCATGGTTGAGTAGAAGTCAAATTTTCGCAAATCTGACATTCTGGGTTGTCTTAGAATCTTTTTCTGGACAAAACCCATATCTTATATTTTTCCGTGAAAATTGCCCTTTGATAGGCTATTTTTAGCCTCAGCAAGCTATTTTTAGTTTTCCAGAAAAGTTGTCAGAATATAGCCCCTGTTCACAGTCAACAGGCGAATTTTTCAGAGTACAGTACACACAGACTGAATTCAAGACCAAATCGGTCTTAATTCATGATTTCGTTAGAAAAGCTGAGACCGATTTGTATCAAGTTGCAGAGGAGATGTTGGCTATCACTTCAGTTACGGAGCCGCCAAAGTTACCAATCAGTGAAATGCTAGTTTGAGTGTGCAAAGATTGCCAAGATTGCTCAAGTTGCTGACATTCAGATGTTGATGCAGTTAACAATCTCATGGAGGGATTGGTTGCTCGAGATCACGATTAGTAGACTTCAGTTCCCACCTCTCAGGATAGACATTACACACGAGTTAAACTTGGTGTTACCTTTTCAAGTTAACTCGTTGTCTCATCTCATGCATATCTATTCTGAGATCAGCTTTATTTACTTGGAGTTTTATTTAGGGTTTTACGTTAAGCGATGGTAGTGTTCCAGTTAACATGCTTTTAATAAGGACGTGCATGCTTGCACAATTGTCCATTTTTAGATTAGATGTTTCGGTTAACTGATGGTAGTGTTCCAATTAACTGTATAGTTTCCTTTATTAGGGCTTAGCAATAAATTTTGCATGCATTGCAAGACTGTAGTTGACTCAAGGTGATTTTAGGGTTCCCTACACCTTTTGATGTCTATAAATAAGAGCTTTTGCTCATTTGTACATAACTTTTGCGTGATAGCATACATGCTGTGCCTACCTTGCCTGTAGTATCGCTATTATTGTATCTGTTCAAGAACTTTTGCACGAGAGAGAAATATATGCTGTGCCTACCTTGCTCTCAATATTGCTCTTTTTGTATCTGTTCATGCGTTTTTACTATTATGATGAATTGTTATGCCACATAGGGTTTCATGCAATTATAATGGTGAATTCTTTCCTTAGTTAGATCAAATCTGTTTTGTGTTCAATAAACTTGTTCAGATTGAGATGATAGTTGTGCCACCTTGCCTTCAAGTAGAGAATCTGCAATTGGTTATCGTGTGTTGTTGTAAACAATAAACTTATTCGGATTGAGCTAATAGTCGTGCCACCTTGCCTTCAAGTTGAGAATCCGTACTTAGTTAATCATGTGATGTTGTTTCCAATAAACTTGTCTAGATTGAGCTGATAGATGTGCCACCTTGCCTTCAAGTTGAGAATCTACACTTATTAAATTTCCACAATCCATAAGAATCAGAGAAGCCTATTTCTGGATTAGATTGTGTAAGCTTTTTTGGATCAATGTTTCGGATCACACTCCGTGATCCATCATCAGGATAGAGAGCTCAAGGAGATGAAAGTGATCCTTGAGCTCTCTATCCTGATGATGGATCACGGAGTGTGATCCGAAACGTTGATCCAAAAAAGCTTACACAATCTAATCCAGAAATAGGCTTCTCTGAATCTACACTTGTTTATCGTCAAATAGTCAACCTTGCTCCATTTCCTCATGCTCTGTTTTCTTGAGAAAACTGGATAGATTTAAGCAATTAGCCTAGTTGTAGTTAGTGATCTGCGAAACCAGAAAATACTTAGCTGCAACGTATAGAGTTTTCGTGAAAGCCTTGTACCTCTATAGCTAAGACAAAAAAACAGGAGATAGTTTTGTGATGTACCGTGCTCACTGATCCACTCTGCTACCACTGTGCTTATACTCTAACACCACTTGTGATGAACCAAACTCAATGCTGATTTGATTTTTGCTCGTTAAAAGTCTGATTTTGGTTTGTAATCTGCTTTTCTTGTTTTGGTGTTTTTGTGGTTTGATGCCAAATGATTTTAATAATTTTCTTACAACCATATGCATATAAAAAACTCAAATTAAACTAACTTATAAAGGATAACTTCCACGTAACTCCAAACACTAGTTAAGAGACTTCTTGCATTACAAAGAGTGCTAAAATCATATATATCTTCATATATTTCGAAAGAGACATCATTTACAACAAAGACAAACTTGCAGCCAAAAATGCACTGTGAACAGTGCTTGCTACAGTACCCGCGGCCACCATAATACACATAAAAATTAACTTACAACTTTCTCCCGCCAAATGATTGAAGAAAATGTTCCCAATACCAAGGGCGCCCCCTTTAGACAAGATAGCAGCAACTAAGAGAAGGCGTTTCTCTTATTTGAAGAAGTTGAAACCCTCAAATAAAGGCGGCTGGCTGTAAGTGAATAAATCAGCTTCCAAACCTTCATAAAATGCAAACCACGTCTTCTAAATGGCGAACGGCAACTCTAGCAGCAAATACCCTTCCATAAGATGCCTCCAACAACTTAATTAGCAAATTATAGCTCCAAAATGCAGCAACAGAAAATAACCAGCACTTTAGGGTGGTCTTTCACACCTTCAAGATGCCAAATTCCTAACTACAAGCCCAATCCAGGCTTACCCACTGCAGAAATCGGGAGACCCTAATTTCCTTCTCTCCCAAACTCCACACTTCAAGTTTCAATCAGCAAACATAATCTCAAGCATCAGAAGTTCGAACTTTCTCTTCTCCTTTTATAATTTTCACTTGAAATCACTATTCATTAAAAAACACTATTCACTTAAGTTATTTCTTTTTTTCACTTTATCAGTGAATAGTAACAGCAAAATATAAAGTGACCCCTTTAACAAATAGACACATGGTCCCCAAGCTTGAGTAAGTGAAATAAGTGGTGATGAACAATATTTTAAGCTCCAATTACACGCCAAATGCGCAAATTCACCACGTCACCGACTCCGGATACCAATACTGCCTTTAACCGACCAAGTGCCCGTTCAAGTGATCCTCTATCCAGACCCATTAGCCTACGAGGATCGACATAATAGGCTAATCCAATGACTCCGATGCTCGCGAAAGAATGGGGACATTACAAGTTTAGATTACTTTTCCCTTTACAAGCATTTTTGTTAAGCACAACGAGGGAGCTTCCCCTCCTAATTTGAAGAGCACTCATTGCGTAGTGTGCATAGCAGTCCGTACCAACTTATACTCCAAAGGTGTTCGTTGTTACGCCAACACTATCTACAAAATGTTTGTCATCCCGTCAGGAGAGGTGAGCCATACCTTAAGTGGTTTGCCTAAAAACCTCACCTAGGTTCCACCCCACAGGCCCAAGCAAGGGTTGGGCAATCCGCCCCATAGGCCCATTGCAAGGGTTGGGTCATCGAGGGGTGAGGGTCCCACCCAGGCTCTTCTTTTCTGCCCCACAGACCCAAGATAAAGGGTTGGGCATTGGATTGGTGGTAGGCCGTAGGACCTGTTGGTGTACGTTTTATCATCCACCGAACACACAGAATAAAATGTCCAAAGACACTCTATCCTCTCTTGAAAAACCACCGCATATGCTAAGATTGGGAGAAGATCATATGGCAATTCCAAGGTTTCTTTTGTCAGGTCTTGACATGTGGATAAGCTCAATGGGCGTTGTGATTTGCTAGTAATAAACAAGGGGACTTACGTTAAAGAGATTTTCACAAGTTCGGGACTTAGGCGGATTTATCATTAAAAGCTTCTCTTCAATTAGGACTTCAATTTGGATTTCAAAAAATATGCAAAAAAGATAAGGGTTTAGGGGATCTATTCTACGTCTAAGAACTTAAGAGACAGTAAAGATCCGGTGAAATGGATAACCGCACTTTGTTTCGCCTCCCTTGGACAACTTACGCAAAGTGGGTGCAATCTTCAAGAGGTGTGCTAATGATTTTCAAGCCTCGAATGAGACTGAAGTTAAGTTTCCACAATTATAAGCTCAAGCTAACTTTACGCATCGAATGCAAATCATCCATTTGAAGAAAGTATGAGCAATACTTCACCATTGAATCTATACGATCAATCTCTCATTCACTTAACCAATATTCAAAAGCAAATTCTACTTAACTTAATGCTAACTCTAATCTATGGCGGAAGAAGATATGCAACCTCGCTTACTATTTGACAATAAAAGTTATTCAAAGCAAATCACGCATAAGAGCTTTTATTATCGGAAATAGTCTCAATGCATCAATCTCATATATTGTCTCCACACAAATGAAAGTGACAGATCACCAATTTAAATAGAGTTTCAAAAATCAAATGAAGGGCCGAGATTAAAACAATATCAATGGCCAAGATTATTACAACTCAACCCTAATTAGGGTTGCCCAAAATAACATGAGTTATCAATCAGTGAACAATCAGTAACAGGCAGTGAAGTGGCAGTTGAAGCTATCATCAAGGAGAGGCGTCCCTATCTGCTTGGTCAGCATTGCAGTCGACGAACCTGGACACGACTGCGATAACCTCCTCCATCGTGACAAGCGGCAGCATGCTAATCCGGAATTCTAATCCATCCAAGTTCTCAGCACACTTGGCGAATGTGCTTGCCCAATCCGCCTCCTGCTTCACAAAATCATTCCGGATGGTCAAGAGACTTGCCACTCTCGCAAAATCCTGTCTCAGAAGTGGTCCAATAGCCGAGAAGAAAACCTCATGAACCTTACGTTTCAACTTCTCCAGCTGCATGTCATTTTCCCGGACAATCTCCCAGTCGAACACCTCTACAACTGTCATATAAATTTTCTCCCGGATTTCTTTTACTTACTCCTCAATTCTGAGCCCATCCGCTTTCACCTTCTCCAAAACTTCTCTCCGTATAGTCACTGCCCAAAACTAATGGTGAAAATCATACACTGCTCCTGCAGCAATCACCCTTCTTTCAACCAACTCCTCTCTTGGAGTGCCCTTCAAGACCCTAAGGCTTGGAATAAGCCTCTCCTGCATGTCTGGAATACATTCCCATGTCTCTGCCATATCAACAAGTCTGGAAAGAAAAGAAGAGGTCTGCCCATAGGCAAGTGCCAGTTTCTCCATGAACGAGGCTGCCTCAGTGCCTTCGTTTGTCATCCATTCCTGAGCCTCCTTGGCTATGACCATCTCGTGCTCTACATCCTTAGCTATTTCCTGTGAGGGATTAGGGAGAGGAGGAGCTACCGCATCACCCTGATTGAGTGGCTGGGTCAAATGCCGTATGTACTCCTTCAGGCGTTCAACTTCCCTTTTATACTCCTTTTTCACCACTTCTTTTTCCAATCTCGCCTTGATAGTTGAGACGGAATTATCTAGTTCCTCCACTCCCTGACCTTTTGTGGTTGGGCCAAGATCTATGGTGGTTATGGCGTACTCTTGAGGAGTGATCTCATCCTGTGGCTTGTCCACTGTTGGTACTGCGACATGTATGGAACGACTGCTTGCCTCGTCCCGCCAAATGGTGGAAAATTTCTTGGCAGGCTTCTTAATTGCAACCTGTTCCAACCTTGCCAAGAAATCTGCAATATCATCTTCCTCTTGGGCTTCCTTTGGTGCCTGAATTTTCATTCTTTCTATCAGCCAATCCGGGATGGTAGGCTGCTTGATTCCATCTTCTACCTAAACATCCTCCTCATTTGGAACATCCACCACTTCTCTGAGAGCGGAAATCATTCCCTCTTCGAAGTCATTATGTCGAACTTCCATCTCATTATCTGAACCTAGTATTTCCGTGCCCATAGGTGATGAGGGCTCCTCGTCATCCAGCTGAATAGGCTCATTGTTCTCTTCTTGAACTGTAGGAGGTACGAACATTTCAACCAAGGATTCATCAATGGTGGCCACCAGCTCGTCAATATTCCGGGACGCTGCAGAACGAGATGGTTCTACCTTCTGTCTTTTCTGAACAGGCTCTACACATGGAACTACCTCCTTCCTTTTCTCTCCAATCTCAACCAAATCCTGATGGGATGCGCCAGCATTGGAGGAATACGATTCTGTCTCGCTCAGTAAATCATATGTGAGCGTTATTCTTTTTTGTCTCATCTCCTGGACATGATGGTCAACCCACCACTGAGAGTATTTGGTCACTGGTCTCATCAAGGTTGCCAAGTCTGAGTGCTCGGGCTCTGACCACCTTACGGGAGGAAGAGGTCGACTCTCTTCGAAGCGTGGCTGGATGTAGTTTCCATCGTCCTGCAACTGATCAGACACCCGACAAAGTTCAATTGCCCTCATAAAGTCTGGACCATAATCTCCTTTTGACCTCATATTCATCAGCAGCGTTTGCCCAGAAGTCCTCCAGTTCCACCCTGTGCTTGTACCTTCTCCCATCCACTGTCTGGATGTGATGATGTGGGTCAAAATTGGCCCTGGACTTGTAGGCTGTGAACGGATACACCTGGATTTCCAACCTAGCGCTCTCAGCTACCTGCGCTGACGGACAGGATTCTAACATATTCCTGATGAAAAATGGGAATGTAACAGATGCCTTCTTGGTCGGCCTCTGGATGTTTTGATATTCTTCTAGCTGCCTCAGGACTTCGAGCAGAATCATCCGATTTGTCGGATAAACAGACAACTTATAGGGATTTCCAGTAAATCCCTGGATCCTGACATATGTAAATTTTGGAAACTGGATGAACCAGGATCCGTATTTACTGATCAAACTTTTCGCCTCATGACTCAGGCTTTGATGCACTCCTCCTTGAAGTATTCTAGTAATATGCATTAAGAAGGCATCGTGCACCCGCCTGAAATGAGACTTCTCCTTCAGCTGGAGTTGTGGGTAGCAATCATAATGTCTGAGTTCGTTTTCTCCGCTGCCAAATTTGCCCTTGCAAACTAGTCCTGGATATTTATATGACCTGGCCAATAAGTAGACAATATACGAGCTCATGTGAAAAGACTTAGTCTCCTCCGAATTGACCAACTGCTCGTGAAGATTGTTACTTATCATTCGAGACCAATTGAACATTTTTACGCCAGAAGTGATTTCATCTATGAAGTAGTACATCCAGCTCTCAAAAAATGCACCTTGAGGGTTGCCAGCTATTCTATTCAGCATCAAAATGATGTCCCCATAGTCCTCTTTAAAGTTCGTCCGACGTGGCCTTTTAGGCATCTTCTTTATTGACGGTTTAGGTTTATCCAGCCATGCCTTGTTAACATTTGTGCCACATAAATATGGTTGACTGTCATATAAATGCTTAGCCTCCTCCTTGGTCTTATAGACAGTCCGAGAATGTGCTGGGATGCCGAAAGTTTCTTGAATTGCCACCTCGCTCAAGTGTGCCAGAATTCTGCCGTCAGGTGCAATGATCTGCCTCTTCTGAGCATCATAGTTGATAGCACATTCTACCATCAATTCTGCACAATCCATCGCAAGCGGGAATCCAGCTGCCTGAAAAATCCCATTTCTCACCATCCGCCTGGCTATTGGTGTCGAAAGTCCGTTCTGTCCATAAACCCTTTTCTTGAACTCTTCGAAGTCGACATGTCCCAGATCGGTGTCTACGACATTTTTCCATTTTGAATTAATTTTAGACTCTCGCTGGACACCTCTGCTGGCGAACTTCATTGCTGCCTTCTTGGATGATTCGCCCACCGTGGTCATCAACCTGCAGTCAAAAAATATTAATATTAATACAGAGACTTTTTAAATAATTTATTTTCATGCCTTGGGTTCGAAAATTTTACTTTCAGCTTATTAAATAATTAAATTTCTGCAAAAAAGCAAGCTGAAAGTAAATGGGTGAAGTTGAAATTTTAGCCAGAACTTTTGCTAAGATGAAAAAGACAGAACAAGAAGGGCAAATCTGTTCAACTGAACATCAAACCTCAGTAAAAGACTCCTGGCTGCAAATCAGATTTAAACTCTGATAATTTACTCAAAAAGCAAGTGATGAAGTGCGCCCCTCTTGCACAGAAGAATTCGACTTTCAGCAGTTAATCTTTTCCTTTTTCGAGAAAATTCTTCTTCAGCATAAAAATTTTTCTTCCTCTGGGAGATTCGATCTTGCCTGCTGAATAATTGACTGCCTTAGAATTTCGAGAGAGATTTTAACTTTTCTTCAGCTGTGTATGCAAAAAATGAGTTGCCGAAACACATTATAATGCTGAAAAACTTGATTTGTTTTAGCAACTGCCTTCTTCTCTTTCGATCTTGAATTGTTTTCTCTTGTTCAAACAGGCAAGTTTCCTTTATTTTTCGAAAAGAATCCATGTCGGGCTTATCCAGGTTTATCTCTTTGATTCTCAAAAATTCGATTTTTGCTTAGATGTTTATCTTTATTTTTCGAATGTTTGAAAAACACATTAAATATTCAATTAAATTCGATTTTTCCAACTTTAAATTCATGGCGAATTTAATTTTGCCCATCGGATTTTATCTTTGTCCGGTGCAATTTATTTTCTTTCGATACATCTCTGGCGAATTCAATTTTGTCCAAGGCGTTTCAAATTTCTAAGTATTGGAAATAAATTATTAAAATATTAAAATATTTTAATTTATTCCAACCCGTTTGTTTTGGACCCATGGCTATTTTGATTTTCTCTTCATTTTCTTTGGCTAAAAGTTTATTTTCCAATTTTATTCCCAATTTCGTCTAGCCAAGTCAAAATTTTAGCCATTTCGTCAATAAATGTTATGCCAGATCCTCATTTTTCCCTGCCATGGCAAACTTTTAATTGCACCGGGCACATTTCCTTCTGCCAAAGTCAAATTTTCTCTCGCTCAGGCTAATTTCTCTAGGCAAAGTCTTTGTCTGGATGTCTTCATTAAGCGAAATTTCATGATGCTTGACAAATTTTATCTTCCTCAGCCAAGGGCGGAATTTCTTAACTCTTCGCCTTCTGTATTTTTCTTTGTGCACTTAGCCAACTTTATAAAATTTTCTCCAGACATCGATACTTAGGCAAAAATTTTAATCTTCCTTTTCTTCCCATGCCTAGGCAAACTTCACTTTCCCTTTTGCCATGTCCCAGGCGGACTTTCCAAGGTTTTTTTTCTATCCTTCCTTAAGGTATGGCGGACTTTCTACTAGACTTGCCTTTCAAATTTAGCCTAAACTCGCACTTCTCCTCTTGAAAATGTTACAATACTTAGCCAAAATTTCGATTTTTTTCCATCTTTTAGGCTTCTAACTTAAGCAAAATTTCGGATTTTCCTTTACTAGGTCCCAAACACTTAGCAAAAACTGTAATTTTTCCACTTTATAGGCCATGGCGGACTTTCCCAGCACTTTGCCAAGGTATGGCGGACTTCAAAGATCATTTTCCAACCCCTTTTAAGTCAAGGCGGACTTTAGAAGCTCCTTGCCAAGTCTAGGCGGACTTTGCAAGGTCTTAGACATGCTTCCTCAAGGCTGGGCAGGGTTTAGATGGGTCTTTCCAAGTCTAGGTGGACTTTGGACAAGGTTTGCCATCTTCTTCTTAATGCTGGGCGGACTTTCCTAAGTCCTTGCCATTTTTTCCTTGGGTATGGCGGCCTTCCCATAGTCCTTGCCATTTTTCTCTTCGTCCCACTTTTTAAGGGCTAACTTCCTCAGGGCTGAATATGGCGAATTTTCCAGACTTAAGCAAGTTTTCATCATGAATTTCATGCTCTTTTGGTTAATTTTTATGTGATTTTTGCTCAGATTTGACTGATTTTTGGACTGATTTTCAATGATTTTTCCAGAATTTGATGCTTTTCAATTGATTTTTCTCAGCCTTTTGACTGATTTTTCCATGCTTTCTGCTTGCTTTCCAGATTTTTCACTTGATTTTTCGATTTTTTTGGTTGATTTTTTGGATCTAAAGATGGAAAGTTGACTCGTTGACCAAGGTTGACTTTCTAAAAATAGAAATTTCTAAAAATAGAAAAAGCAAAATCCCTAAAAAATAGGGAACCCCGTTTGGTCCAAAAATGCAAAAAATGAAAAAACGAAAAAGCAAAAAGCGATTCCCAAAAATAGGAAGTGTCGAGTGAAAAAGCTTATGACGATCCCTCGTCTCGGACATGCGAGCACTTCATGTTGTTATGCTGCTGATTCAAGCATGGTTATTGACTTGGCTCGGATGACTCTTAACGATGGCTTTCCCAAAGTGATGACCTCATGAAACCGTTGCAAGGAGACAAAACCTAAAAGCTGGCCGAGACTACTAGGGGTCCCCATTGCGATGGGGCGATGTGTGAATACAGCAAGGGACTATAGGGTTCCTCTCTCCTGATAGGCTGGTTACTTCTTGTGTCTCTTTTAATTTGCAATTAATTATTATGTCTGATTTTGGATGCTAAATGTCAAGGCTAACGTTCAGGATTGTGGAAATGTTTTATATGGTGGTGCAGATGTTGTCACAGCATCGAGAGAAGAGTTTAACCCTTAGCAGTCAGCAACTTTAGAGCCAATCTGGTAAGGGAACACCGGAATATCATGTGTCATGCTAGCGATACATGATTTGTAGGAAGAGCTATGATGATCTATTATCATATATGTTATTTTTATGCATTGATGGTGTGGTTTCCATGTGAAATGTATCGTATGCATGTTATGTCATGTTTTTGGACCACCCACATATTTACACATGGCTCCTCTATATGTCATTTGTTGGTGCATTGTTTGCATTGAGTGTCATGTCCCGATATTGTACCTATCAAAATACAAACAAATAAATAAGATAGATATCAAAAATATGAAATTTAATTTAATATTATTAAGGATCACCGATAATATTATTAATTATACAATGGATATTATTAAATATTATGATGACAAATTAAAAAATAAAATAACAAGAATTAATAAATTATAAATACGAAATACTATAATCATAATAATATGAAATACATAATATATTTACAACTTATTATAATACAAACAACATCCAGATAAACAAATAAACGTAACCTGAAATACCATTATAAGTTATAGCCGATAACATTACAAGCATCCAGTATTAAATATAAACAATTATGGATATAATATTGCGCACCTGAAGGATTCTACTTTGACATAAGGATACTCCCGAGAGATTTTTCGGGCCTATACTCCATGAATATAATTGATCATCACCTTCCCTATTGCCATCGAAAGTTTATGCAAAGGCCTTGGAAATGTTAAGCATATATACTATTTGAGGCATGGACGCCAGTGGGTTTATCTCTGCCACCCG
>VDFB02007608.1:0-29365 GCA_007258455.2 Sequoia sempervirens | reverse complement strand
TTATCTTTGTGGACCTGATATTATCTCCTACCATGGGGGGTGGACCTTCAGGTACCACATGGTTGGGAGGAACGTGCTTTTTCCTCCATTGGGTCACCTTGCAGGTGTTGTTGTGCTTGGATAATATTGTACTTGAGAGAGGTTCTTGATTCTACACAATTCGTGAAGTTGGACGCTGAGTGTGCTCATGAACAAGGTTGACAGATGTGTTACGATCTTCATCTCTATTGTATGGACTCTTGATATGTATGAGTGAACTTATTGTAATGTTATTATGTTGTTACGAGATTTTCCATAATCTCACTTGATGTAACTTGACTACATCATGATTATATGATTGGATCATTCATTACTGATATGATTTATCCTTATGCTTTATGTCTTATGGGTTAGTAATGTGATGTTCTTTCTTGTGAATGTTTAAGTAGTGTTGTCACAAAACCCTGTGAATGTATGCATAGATGTTTCATTTGTACTTATGTTGTATTCAAATGTCTTTAAAAAAAAAATTATTTGGTTATTTTATTACTTTATGTGTTATTCTCTAGGTTCCAAGGTAGGGCATTACAGCTTGGTATCAGAGCTCAAAGTTCCAACACTGGGTACTCTGGATATTTGTGAGCCCATTATATTGTCCTAGATGTTAGATTTTCTAGTTTATGTTTTCCTGTTTGTTATTGTTTTTCTTATAACTGAGACTTATCCTTGATTTTATGTAGGACCATGCCTAGACGTCGAGGTCAGGGTCATGGTTGAGGCCGAGGTGGTGGCCGCATGGCTAACCGTCAAGACACTCCCTCTCAGAGTGAGCATGAGAGTGAGCATGTAGAACAATATGGTCCTCAATTGGATTAGGTGAGCGGGGATTTGAATCCTGTACAACCAGAGATAGAGGGAGCACAATTGTGTCCCTTACTGGAGGAGGTTCTTTCTTGACTTGGTCCTAGATAGGAGGCTGAACATGAAGTGGCTAGAGAACGAGACAAATCACCTAGGAGAGTTGTTGAGACTATGGAGCAGGATGTCGTTGCTGCGAGGCATATGAGAGACTTATTGAGGGTACACCCTCCTACATTTAACAGTACTGGTGGTGGTCTGGAGGTGGAAACTTGGCTGATAGACTTGGGACAGTGTTTTGCTATGCATCCATATGGTAGCAACACTAGAGCTAGATGCGCCATTATGCATCTTAGAGGTTTTTCCTCTACATGGTGGTGATTGGAGGAGAAAAAGCTTCATTTGGAGATTGCTTTAGTTTCATGGGACATGTTTTTGGAGAGATTTAGAGTGCATTTCCTATTAGAGCATTGGAGACAACGTCGTGCAGATGAGTTCCATGATTTGTGTCAGATGGCTATGTCAATTGAACAGTTTGAGCGTAGGTTTTATGAGCTCAAATAGTATGTTGGAATTGTGGACGACGAGGCTATGTTGGTACAACATTTCATTAGGGGCTTAAATTCCTATATTAGTGGAGGAGTTTGAGTCTTCGAGCTGAAGACTATGGAGGTAGCCGCAGAGAAGGAACGTCTTGTGGAGGAGAATTTGACTATGGCTTTGGGTGGACATAAAGGTGTTCATATAGGTAGTGCACCTTTGACGGGCTTTGGTCCATGAGGCGGTCAAACTCAAATAGGGGGTTCCTCTCAGAACTAACAAGCACCCGCTAAGGGTGGACAATAGCAGCAATAACATTACCCATCGAAGAATAAGAATACTCAAGCTCGGCAAGGTAACAGTTCACAGTGTGGGAAGAACCGTAACTGGTGGCATAATAAGCGCAACCGTCAGGAACAACCAACATAGAGTGCACAGTCTATGGTTAGCAGAGGCAGTTTCCAGTAGTCTAATGCACCTTTGGGTGGCAGAGGTATTGGTTGCTTTTCATGTGGTTAGCAAGGTCACATTGCTAGGCAGTGCCCTATGAGAGTTACATCAGGATTTGGTCAGCAACCGACAGCTTCGAAGTCGACATTTGGAGACATAGGCCATTCACATCGAGTCTTTATTATGGTCGATAACCATCAGGAAAATCATTAGAATAATATGGTTGAGACTTTAGGTTAGTTACAAGGTACTAATGTTTCTATCCTTTTTTATTCTGGGGCTTTTGATTCGTTTATTTCACCCTCTGTTGTTGAACGATGTGGACTCGTGGCAGTAAAGCAAGGCGATAGGTGGCAGGTAGAATTGGACTATGGGGTGAAGGTAGCAGTAGAAGCCCTTGTTCGTGATTATGGACTAAGGATTGGATCACTATCTACCTCAGTAGATCTTCATGTTACACCTCTTGGTTCTTATGACATTGTTTTGGGTATAGACTGGTTGGAATCCCATCGTGCAGTGCTTGGTTTTCGACAAAAGACAATACGTTGCTTAGATGATTCTAGTGCAAAAGTTGAAGTAATTGGCATACAAAGACCCATCTCTTTATGGATTATGACTTCGAGGTGACATTTTTTCAAGGGAATGAGAACGTAGTGGCTGACACTCTTAGTCGATGAAGGCATGAGCTTTCTGCCATGACTCTTGGAGTTGATTTGAGGAGCCAGATTTTAGTAGCACTTCCTATAGACAAACTATATCAAGAGGTGAAGATGGAGTTAGAATCAGGTAGACCCTTGGAGGGTAGATTCACAAGATATACTCTCGAGTCAAATGGATTGTTGAGACATTTGCCGATGAGCAGTAATACTTTCTTCGGTAAGACTTCCATTGGCGTCAGCAATATTGTTACTCTATTTGAAGTTTCATCTTTATGTTAAGAAGATGATGCGCATCTTCGACACCATACTTTGGCCAAAATGCCATGATATATCGCTGATTTGTTTGACGTCTCGAAGTGCCGCATATTAGCGCTTCCAGCATCAACATTCGCAAAGACTTTTCGCCCGCCATTTAAAGCCGGAGGAAGTGACATCATATCGAATTATTGCTGGTTTGCCTATTTCATACCAGTTTCCATTACGATGCCATTATGGTTATTATTGACAAGCTGACTAAAGCAGCCACTTTCAGATCGCTCTTTCTATAATGTCTTCTTGTGGCCAAGATATTTATGGAGATATTGTTCGGCCAGTACGCCATTCCTCGTGAATCATTTCAGATAGAGATCATGTGTTTACATCAGCATTATGGACATCTTTGCAACATGCCCTAAATACTTAGTTGAACTTCAATTCAAATTATCACCCTAAGACCGATGGTCAGACCGAGAGGGTCAACTGGATTCTTGAGGATATGCTCAGGATGTATGTAATGGATCAGCAATCGCATTGGGAAAATTATATTTAATTAGTGGAGTTCACCTATAATAATGGGTACCATAGTTCCATAGGTATGCCTCCTTTTCAGGCATTGTATGGGTATCATATTTTGTTACTTTATGACGTCCATACAATGGTTGAAAAGGAGGCATACCTATGGAACTATGATACCCATTATTATAGGCGAACTCCACTAAGTAAAGATAATCTTCCCAACATGACTGTTGATCCATTACATACATCCTGAGCATATCCTCAAGAATCTGGTTGACCCTCTCGATCTGACCATTGGTCCTAGGGTGATAAGCTGAATTGAAGTTCAACTGAGTACCTAGGGCATTCTGTAAAGATGTCCATAATGCTGATGTAAACACATTATCTCTATCTGAAATGATTATGCGAGGAATAATGTACAACCGAACAATATCCTCCATAAATATCTTGGCCACAGAAGAGGCATTATAAGAAGAACAAACTTGAGAAAAATGTGCTACTTTAGTAAACCTGTCAATAGTAACCATAATAACATCATGTCGACAAGATGACATAGGTAAACCAACAATGAAGTTCACCGATATGATATCCCACTTCCATTCAGGAACTAAATGTGGTTGCAAAATTCATGTGGGATGTTGGTGCTCGGCCTTAACTCTTTGACACTCAAGACATCTCGAAACAAAATCAATGATATCACGCTTCAATCCTAGCCAAAAGTACAATTGTCGAAGGTCTGCATGCATCTTCTTAACACCAATATGAGCTAAATAAGGTGCTCGATGTGCCTCTGACATAATCAGAGTGCGAAGACCTTCAGAAAGTGGTACGTAAATACAATCCAAATGTCGCAACAATCCATCTAACCCAAGAGTATATCCTGTGAATCTACCCTCCAAGGGTCTACCTGATTCTAACTTTGTCTTCACCTCTTGATATAGTCTATTTGTAGGAAGTAATGCTAAAATTTGGCTCCTCAAATCAACTCCAAGAGTCACGGCAGAAAGCTCATGCCTTCGCTGACTAAGAGCGTCAGCCACTACGTTCTCCTTCCCATGAACAAATCTCACCTCGAAGTCATAGTCTGCAAAGAGATGGGTCTGTGTACACCAATTATGTCAACTTCTACACAAGAATAATCTAAGCAATGTATTGTCTTTTGTCGACAATCAATCACTACACGATGGGATTCCAACCAGTCTATACCCAAAACAATGTCATAAGAACCAAGAGGTGTAACACGAAGATCTATTGAGGTAGATAGTGATCCAATCCTTAGTCCATAATCGCGAACAAGGGCTTCTACTACTACCTTCACCCTAGAGGCCAATTCTACCTGCCACCTATCGCCTTGTTTTACTGCCATGATTCCACATCGCTCAAGAAAAGAGGGTGAAATAAATGAATCAAAAGCTCTAGAATAAAAAAGGATAGAAACATTAGTACCCTGTAACTAACCTGAAGTCTCAACCACAGTAATCTGATGATCTTTGGTGCTGTCATAATAGTGGTTTACAATTCCTGAGAGGAACAAATTTTAGCTGAAATCACATATTTTTAGAAAATATAATGATTTAAGCCTTAAAAAGTTCCATTTTAAGGATTCCAATTGAAGAGGGTTTGATCAAATCACCTTAGATCAAACCCCCTTGGATAGAACCTCGCTAGTTTTAAACCATACCTATAAATGCGCCTCCTTTACACCTATCAAAATGCTTATAAAAAATCACTTTGATTTATATTTGGGGATCAAATGAATTAGACTCTTAAAATCTATTTCAAATGATTATGGTATTCCCTAACAAGCTATCCAATGAATATAATTTAATATGTTTTGGTTTTGTTATGTATTTGTTTTTAAGTTTTATTAAAATATAGGTTTTTCATCGAAAAATGAATTTCTTTGTTCTTCTACATGTGGAAAAAATAGAAGATTATCAAAAAATTGAAAAAATATGAGTGCACCCTCGTGATTGGAAGTTCTTGATCCAACAAAAAATTAAATTAAATTTTGACATATACAAAAAAGTTATTGCTATAATGTCAACAGGTTCGAATTGTAATTCAGGTTTGACTTTGAAACTTGATTAAGGAAAAATATTCAATAAAAAACTATCTAACCAAGTGGAAGCTATCCTTAGATATCGTGAGTTAAAAATCTAAATTTGAAAGAATTAGAATTTTATCCTTCATGGAAAAAAAGTTAAGTGTGTTATAATGGTAAAGGGCCACTTTTAAAAATGTTTTCTTGAAAAATCAATTTTGTGGAGATGGAAAAGAAGTGGTAATTTGATTCCAAAAATTTTGAAAAAAATATTTTTAGAATCTGCAGACAAAATTTGATGAGACTCTAGTTTGCACCATCTTCAAATTCCTCACAGTTTAGCCGCTATAGGTGCCCGAATGTGAAGATTTAGTTAAAAATAATAATTTCAGTGTCCAATTTGGCCAAAAATTGTAAACCACTGAAGGTGCATTAGACTGTTGGAAACTACCTCTACTAACTATAGACTGTGCACTTTGTGTTGGCTAATCCCGACGGTTGCGCTTATTACGCCACTAGTTACGCTTCTTCCCAGATTGTGAACTGCTACCCTGCTGAGCTTGAGTATTCTTATTCTTCGGTGGGTAATGCTATTGTTGTTGTTGTCCACCCTTAGCGGGTTCCTGTTGGTTCTGAGAGGAACCCCCCGTCTGAGTCTAACCGCCTCGCAGACCAAAGCCCACCGAAGGTGCACTACCTATCTGAACACCTGTATGTCCACCCAAAGTCATAGTCAATTTCTCCTCCATAAGATGTGCCTTCTCCATGACTACCTCCATAGTCTTTGGCCCAAAGACTCGAAATCCTCCACTGATACAGGTGTTTAAGCCCCTGATGAAGTTTTGTACCAACATAACCTCATCATCCACAATTTCGACATACTGTTTGAGCTCATAAAACCTACACTCAAACTACTCAACTGACATAGCCATCTAATGCAAATCATGGAACTCATCTACACGACACTGTCTCCAATGCTCTGACAAGAAATGCGCTCTAAATCTCTCCAAAAACATGTTCCATGAAACTGAACCAATATCCAAAAGAAGCTTTTGCTCCTCCAATCGCTACCATGTAGAGGAAAAACCTCTAAGATGCATAATTGCGCATCTAGCTCTAGTGTTGCTACCATATGGATGCATAGTGAAACACTGTCCCAAGTCTATTAGCCAAGTTTCTGCCTCCAAACCACCACCAATACTGTCAAATGTAAGAGGGTGTGCCCTCAATAAGTTTCTCATATGCCCCGCAGCAACGACATCCTACTCCATAGTCTCAACAACTCTGCTAGGTGATCTGTCTCATTCTCTAGCCACTTCCTGTTCAACCTCCTTTCTAGGACCAAGTCAAGCAAGAACCTCCTCCAATAAGGGACACAACTGTGCTCCCTCTATCTCTAGTTGTACAAGATTCAAATCCCTGCTCACCTGATCCAATTGAGGACCCTGTTGTTCTACATGCTCACTATCGTGAGAACTCTGAGAAGGAGTGTCCTGATGATTAGCCATTCGGCCACCACCTCGGCCTCGACCACAACCCTGACCTCGATGTCTAGGCATGGTCCAACACAAAATCAAGGATTGGTCTCAGTTATAAGACAAACAATAACAAACATGAAAAAACAAACTACAGAGTCTAACATCTAGGACAATCTAATGGGCTCACAAATATCCAGAGTATCCAGTGTTAGAACCTTGAGCTCTGATACCAAGTTGTAACGCCCCGCCATGGAACCCAGAGAATAACACATAAAGTAACAAAATAACCAAATATATATATTTTTTAAAGACATCTAATTACAACATAAGTACAAATGAAACATCTATACATACATTCACAGGGTTCCGTGACAACACTACTCAAACATTCACAAGAAAGAACATCACATTACTAGCTCATAATACATAAAGCATAAGGATAAATCGTATCGGTAATGAATGATCCAATCATATAATCATAATGTAGTCAAGTTACATATTCAAGTTACATCAAGTGAGATTATGGAAAATCTCGTAACAACATAATAACATTACAATAAGTTCACTCATACATATCAAGAGTGCATACAATAGAGATGAAGATCGTAACACATCTGTCAACCTTGTTCATGAGAATGCTCGACGTCCAACTTCAGGAACCATGTAGACACTAGTAGACTTTGGAAAATAAATGACTACGTGACTAAAATTTTTAGTCACGTGACTAAAAATTTTAGTCACGTGACTAAAAATTTTAGTCACATGACTAAAAACTTTAGTCACATGACTAACACTAGTAGAATTTGGCAAATAAATGACTAATTTGGTCATTTATAAATGACTAATCTGGTCATCGGGTAAAATCACAACTAAATGACTAAATAAATGACTAATATCAGACAAATAAAAATGACTAAATAAATGACTAAATAATTAACTAAATTAATGACTAAATGAATGACTATTACTCTGTTCTTTTTTCTTTTGAATTTGATCATAATCCATAGAGCTTAAGCCCCCCTCATGGGACCCCTACCTAAGTGGGCCATTTGGCTGCCTAGGTTGCTTGATGCACCAAAAATACCTATTGCATGGAAGGCATTGGCTCTTGGTGCAGTCTTAAGGCCTTCACATATTTTATAAAAAAATTAACATTTACATTCTTTAACTTTTATTACTCATTATGTTAATGAATCATTAATGCTTTTAACTATGATTTGAAGCCAGTTTGATTTTCCTATTGTGTTAGCATGTCAAATGTATCAAAGAGCAATTGTGGTCAATTTCACTAATAAAATATGATTTAAACAATCCAATTGCATTTTGAGGGCTATCTTTCATTTCAAAACACAAATAAAGATGACTAAATAATTAGTCACACAAATAAAAATGACTAAATAATTAGTCACACATAAAAATTAGACAATATGATATTAAAGTGGTTAATTAAAAAAAATTGAATTGAGGAAGTGTATTGTAATATAATATAATATAATAATAATAATATATTATATTACAATGCACTATATTATAATAATAAATTATAATATAATATGATATTATATAATATATATTATTATATACATTATATTAACACTAATATTAGCAATAATATTATATAATATATATTATTATATAATATTATATTATTATTATATAATAATATAATATAATTGTTATATTATAATATAATATAATATTTATATTATATACTAATATAATATAAATATAATATTATAATATAAATATCATATTATAATATATTTAAAAGTAGGAGATTTAATTTTGAAATCAAAATCAAATGAAGTAAAGAAGCGGGAAAGTGGCGATGGTATTTGATTTTTCTGATAAAAATCATAAAAGGTACCTATTTTCTTTAATACAATGTGAAAAATAAACCATTGGGCTTAGGGTAATGAAAAAACCCTAAATCAAAAAGAAACTGAGCCCTAATCTCATTTCATTTTTCACTTGTATTTTTGGAGAAGAAACTCATTCCATTTTTCACTTGTATTTTTGGAGAAAACTCAACACCTCCATGCCTGGGTAGGGTTTGAGAGTGGAATGGTGACTCATTTTGCTATTTTTGATGATTTTCCTAAAAAAATAAATCTTGCAGTCTTTGGTTTTGAAACTGAAAAGTATTCTCCATTTTGAAGCATTTTATTGAGCTCACTTGGTCACGACTAAGTATTTTTCTGTTGTATTTCCTTTGCTTACCATTTGTTGATATCTCTCCTCTTTGTTTGACTGCCATTGGAGTATCTTTGAGGCTCATTTCTAAAGACTTTGGAGGGCATCTCCTTTACAACAATCTTGTGTAAGTTTCATTATTCTTATCTCTTAAATTCTATGAGAATAGGCTTGATTCAAGCTCAGTAGAGGCAATATGATATAAAACCTTGTATCTCCCTGCACAAATCTTGATGGGTTACTTTCTTTCTATAGAAAATGTAAACTTTGCACTCTCAACTTACTATTTTCATTATTTTGAGGGCTTTCTATGTTCTAATGGTTGTGACCTTCATAACATTCTGGATATTTTTCTTTATGTTAATTTTCTCTTCCTCATGGTTGTGTGGTAGAGACCCAATACTCAATAAAACATACTTTTGTATACTTGACGTTTCCACAAAGGAAACTCCAAAAATTATATAAATGGCATGCCCTAAAATTCTTTCTTTAATTTTCTTTTATGCTCTTCATCCAAGTAAAGTGTCTAATTGTGAATGGGATGAATGACAAATTGGACAGGAGCAACCAAAGTGTGTCTGAATTCCTAGAGAGCACCTTCATAACTGAGAGAATTATTATATTTATTGGAAATCTTGATTTTAATAGAGGGCTTTGTTTTAGCTTCTTTCCACTTAATATAACAACTTTTGACATTTCCTAAAATCTCTGGCCTATTTTCATTCATTTTCAGATTTTCTTCTTGAAGTGGATTTTGTAAATAATCTAGGCTTGTATTCTTGAACCCATTTTATTCTCACAGTGCTTTCAATAATTTTGAGCACATTCACAGCTTCATAGTGTATCTTCCATTCACTGTTGATAATATACATTTAAGTTTTTTTGAAGTTTTTAGTTTTTCTTAAATAATTTTATTATAATAGAATTTTAGTTATCAAGAGACATTCTAATAAATTTTTTTTTTCTTAAATAATTTTATTACTAGCTTAGTTTTTTTTTTCATTAGAAAAGAAAAACTATAAAAGAAAGGTTGCTTTTTCTATCTAAATTAGTAATTGTTAAATTAGGAAATTAGAATTTAATTTAAATTTAGAATAAAATTGAAGTTTTTAGTTTTTCTTAACAATTTTATTACTAGCTTGTTTTTCCTACAATCTTTTTTAAGTTCTTCTTTTTTCATTAGAAAAGAAAAAAAATAAAAAAAAGAGGTTGCTTTTATATCTAAATTAGTAATTGTTAAATTAGAAATTAGGAATTAAATTTAAATTTAGAATGAAACTTTAAATAATTTTATTACTAGCTTAACTTTTTGAAGTGTCTTTTTCTTTTTTTTTTTTTCATTAGAAAAGAAAAACTAAAAAAGAAAGGTTGCTTTTATATCTAAATTAGTAATTGTTAAATTAGAAATTAGAAATTAATTTAAATTTAGAATGAAATTTATTTTTTCAAGATATTATGGCGATTTGATTTAAAGAATAATACAATAATTGAATCCAAAATAAAAAAAGTAGAGATTATTTCTTTTGCAAATACATTTCTTTTGCAATATCACTAATTCTATGCATTTTTTATTTATTAGACTTACTTTGATAATCTAGTAATATATTTAAGATATTACTTTGATATTTATTCTTTTGCAAATGCATTTATTTTGCAATATCATTAATTCTATGCATTTTTATTTATTAGACTTACTCTAATGCTTATGGGTATTTGCATTTAAGATATTCATTGTTTACAACTATTTAGTAATATGTTTATGGACAGTACATAGCAAGGAGATATTGCTCTGATAAACTAGTAATATTTAAGATATTACTCTGATATTAATTCTTTTGTAAATGCATTTCTTTTGTAATATCATTAATTCTATTCATTTTTATTTATTAGACTTACTCTAATGCTTATGGGTATCTGCTTTTAAGATATTCATTGTTTATGCTACCTAGTAATATGTTTATTTTTTGATTGTGGATAGGTACAGAGCAAGGAGAAAATGCAAAACCAGTGCCTTACTAGATGCATTTACTGCCCATCTCATGTGCAATAGTGGCATCACTGAAGACATACATTCACACCATTTAGTTTTAGTTTTTTTTCAATTTTAAAAGTATAATAAATCAGCAGTTTGCATATTGCAAAAGATTTTGTATTCAAAACTCTATATATAGAGTTCTTTGTAACATATTTTATATACAGTTTGAATATATAGAGAATTATTTTCCATTGTTGTTTCAATCCCAAATTTGTTGAAGTTTTAATAACATAAGAACTTTAAAGTCTTATATTATTCAATCACAACAAAATTTTATCTTGGTTTGCAATTTCATAGACTAGTTATTGTAATAGCATTCTCCAAACATAAGAGTTTGCATACACATCTAAAAGCATTGGTTTATAAATGACTACCATGACTAAATAAAATGACTACTATGACTAAATAAATGACTACCATGACTAAATAAATGACCAGTTAACAATAATCAATGACTAAATTAATGACTAAATATATGAATAAATTAATGACTAAATATATGATTAAATAAATCACTACCATGACTAAATAAATGACCAATTAACAACAATCAATGACTAAATTAATGACTAAATCAATGACTAAATCAATGACCAAATCAATGACTAGATAAATGACAAATAGTTTAGTCATAAATTTGGTCGCGTTATAAATGACCGGCAATAAACTACTAATGGTCATGTGACCAAAATTAGTCATTTATATGCAATTTTTAGTAGTTTATTTAGTCATACATTATTGCTTTTGTACTAGTGTTATAAATGGGTACCTAACATGGCCTCATAGTTTAGACTCATCCTTGTATATTTACATCATTTGCATAATAATCTACTCCCTAAGTTACACTTAAGGGGGGAGTTGGTGTAAATAGTTATTTTACCTAACTAGTTAATTAATGGTTCCTATTTACATGTTAATTCCACTTAGGTCCTAGGAATCTTTCTAGAATTCATAACTGTCATGAGATATGATCTTATCTTTTTGGAATTTAATACTTTTTCCTAGGTCCTTTAATAGTAAGTTGAGTTAGAACTTGTCACATGTTATAGGATTGAGACACATGTCATAATCTTGTCTAATCCTATCTTTCACTTTGTCTATATAAGAAAGGCTATTGTACACTTTGTATCATATATCTTTTAAATCTTAATATCAAGCAAGCTCATTTCTTGCATACTCTCTTGTGGAATATTTTCATTATTTTTTTAGGTGGTCTTGGGTGTTGATCTAATCTTTAGTTCCTACATAGTTAAGTGTCTCCTTCATACTGGGTGTATGGGATAGTCTCATATACTATAAGCCATCTTTAGATCCAATACCAGATTGCTCAATATCATAGATTATAAAAAATATTTCCATATTCATTTCCTTACATTAAAAACATTAATGGAGATAATACTCAAACCTTTTTGTAAAAGTAGCAAACAGCTACTGACAAGAAGTCAAGTGTGCAAAAGTTTCTTCCTACACCAATCTAAGTAGGAGAGTTGCCAAATTTTCTTAAACACCTTTAAATTGTTACACCATTAGATGCACATGCATATCATGTAAACAAATGAAACAATGAAACCACAACAGAAAAATTTTACGTGGGAAAACCCTTTCGAGAGAAAAACTCCACATTCCAAAACACAACTCAACTATATTATTCTGCGACAACAAATAAGTTACAATATAATTGCAAATCTATGCTCTTGTAGGAGTCTTCACACTTCTTGATTCTAGAGTAATTTTGGTAGCATAACAATACTTCAACAAAACAACAATATATAACTCCAAAATACAAGTGCTCAATATATAGGAGCTTGCAATGCATTAATTGAACACTTCTAAAATTAATGCACAAGTCTAAAAATGCAACATGGAAAATGCCAAAACCACTACACATGCATAACATAACAGTAAGTTTCCAATTGTCAACACATGGAATATTGTAACTATCAATTGTCACTATACTTGCACCTTGCCAAAGTATAACTACACTTCAAAAGCACTCACATTCCATGCAAACCCAACATAAAATAGAAATCGTCTTCATACACAACTCCATCTGTAAATTGTAACTTCCAACTTGACTCGTCCTCAAAAATAGAAACTAAAAGTTGTAACTTATAGATAATATGAGATAATTATCAAATATAATTTCAATTTATTAAATCATTAAAAAAATCAATGTAGAAAATCAAAAGATTGAACACACCTTATTTATGCCGAAGGCGTATCCTATTTGAAGTGAGCCAGTTCACTTTGGAAAGTGGACGGTGGAAACTAGAGGAAATGGGATGCACTACGATAAAAAACATCCTCACCATTGAATTTTTGCCATTTTTCATTCGCCGCATTCATTATGTGTGGCAATAACTGTAGTAGTAATGTCATTTATTAAGGGTCGTTGAATGCTCATGAATGCATATACAAAGCTATTGTTCTTCTATCTGCTTGCCCCCGTCCTCTTCTCTTCTCATCTCAGCCTTGTTCATGAATTTTGAATCGCCTTCTAAAGTGCATTTTTTGATTTCCTTTCACGGTAATCTGCTGGCCCTCGGAAAGCATTCCCTTATACACTGTCCTAAAACTACCCTCACCAATGACGTTGGCGGCACTTAAATTGTCTGTTGTGCCTGTGATTTCTTGTATGTTGAACTAGTCTACACCAATGTTGGGCTTCACTATGCCCTTGAAAAGACTTCTGTTTATTTCCCCAAAAAGCCTGTGCTTAGATTTGCATTTAATCTTCACCCACTAATAGTAACAAATAGTGAAGCTAAAGAGCAAAAGGATTCCTTTTTCCATAAAGAATGCCATAAAAAAATATTATTTTCCTTCTACCATAAAAAATGCCATATTATCTACCACAATGCACATAGCCTATTTTATCATTTTCAGCCTTCAAACTTTTGCTATATCAAAAATAGAGTTGTTGCATTTTCCAAAAAAACATAGATATTTAACCCTAAATACAAAATCTGAACAGTGGTTTCCTAGTGAATTCGTTTCTATTTCTATGATTTTTCTGAGACATTGCAAGTGTTTCTATTTCAAAAATGGGTTATCTACATTGCCTAGCAAGGCAATTTCTTTGTAACCAGACCAATTCATGATTACTCAAGATAAATCTTTCTCAAATTTCAAGATAAATACTGGTAGAAAAAGTGGAAGCATTAACAAGCCACGCGAACTATTTGATAGAATACCTGAAAAGGATTGCATCTTAGGGATTGCAACGATTATAGGATATGTACAAAATGGATTTGTTGAAAAGGCTTTAGAAACTTTCAAGCAAATGCAATTGGTAGGTGTAAAGCCAAATTCCACAACCTTCATCAGTATCCTCCCTGTGCCAAAAATGGGAGCTTTGGAACAGGGTATGGACATCCATCAAAGCATCATGGAAGAGGATTTTTTTTAGATATTATAGTTGGAAATGATCTAGTAGACATGTATGCAAAATGTGCAAGCATAGAAAAGGTATGTGAACTATTTGATAGAATGCCTGAAAGAGAGGTTATCTCATGGAATGCAATGATCGCAGGATATGCACACAATGTATTTTTTTAAAAATCTTTAGAAACTTGCAAGAAAATGTAATTGGCAGGTGTAAAGCCAAACTATACAACTTTTGCTAGCATTCTCCCTGCCTGTGCCAAAATAGGAGCATTGGAACAGGGTATGGACATCCATCAAAGCATAAAGAATAGAGGAATTTAATCAGATGTTGCAGTTGCAACTTCCCTAGTGGACATGTATGCAAAATGTGGAAGCATAGAAACGGTATGTGAACTGGTTGAAAAAATGAACTAAAGAGATGTCATCTCATGGAATGCAATGATTGCAGAATATGAACAACTTAGATTTTACAAGGATGCTCTCAAAATCTTTGAATTAATGGAACACTTTGGAACATATCTTGACATTGTAAGCTTTGCTTGTGTTCTATATACATGCAACCATGTAGGTTTAGTGGATGATGGTTGTACATACTTCAGCCGCATGAGTAACCCTTATTGCATTACACCTACAGTTGATCGTTATGTTTGCACGATTAGTCTTCATGCTTGGGCTAACTATCTTGAAGACACTTCGTACTTTATCATTAAGATGCTAGTTAAACATGTGGTGGTTGTGTGGATGTGTTTTCTGGTTCCTATTAATCACATATGAATAGAGATTTGGGAGTGTTTACAACAACAATGCTTTTTTATTTGGATCCTAAAACGTTGTGCAATATGTTCTCTCAAACATCTACGTAGAAGTGCGTAGATGGGTGAGGTTCAAATGGCAAGGAATTTGATGAAAGATCGAGGAATTAAAAAGATCCCTAGATGTAGTTGGATTGAAGGCCATAAAATGGTACATGTTTTACATGTATGAGACATATCACATCCACAAACATAAGAGATCTATGCAAAGTTGGATTCTTTGCCACCATGACGAAAAGTTGGCAATTGCATTTAGTTTATTGAACAACCCCCTTGGAACAATTATTAGAGTTGTTTAAAACCTTTGAGTATGCGATGATTGCCACACTGCAACAAAATTGATCTCCAATATAGTTGCAAGAGAAATTGTTGTGGGAGATGCAAACCATTTCCATCATTTTAAATAGGGACAATGTTCTTGCAGAGATTATTGGTGATGTTAAACGATCTAAAAAATAGGCTTGCACTATAATAATGTGCATAGTATCATACCTTCAATAATAAAAAAGGGACAAAGTTTTATTTTCAATTTCTAGAATTTCTTCAAAAAAATTATTTTGAGTATTTGGGAATCTAGACTATTATGTTGGCTTCATAAAATTAGATGTGTAAATTGCAATGCAGATCATTGCTTATATACAAACTTGTTTTATGATAATATGTGTGTTTCATTAAACTGTTTTCACCAAACATGCATATGTATGAAAAGAAAAGGTGGAGGAGGTGAAGGAGGATGGGAAAAAGACAAAAGGTGAGGAACACTTGAAGTAAATGGAAAAATGCTAAACTAGTAAGAAATGAGAGGGGGCTTACTATTAATCCTATTATTTTCTATTAGTTGTATTATCTCTTACCAATGCTAGGCCAATCATTTGTGATTAATTACATGTTCCAAATTATACATTACAAATTCAAGGTATATAATTTTATAGAAATGCATGTAGATTTTCTCATTTATAATTATATATTTTGTTTGGTAAGATAGCTAGTAGATTTGTGAATTCACAAATATTTTTTAATCTAATTTTATTTCAATTTGTTTTATTTTAATTAGAAATAAACTCTTATAATTTATAATAAGGTTTATGTTGTAAATAACACATACACATACCATGTGTAAAACTTGCATAATGAGGTTTATTGATTGTTGTTAAAGAAAAAATAGCATTTGTATATTTAAAAATAAAATCATAATTTATATTACATTATAATTGCATATTCATGGTATTACAAAATTGTGTGTGAATCAATATTTATAAATTGATATTTGATGAAACCCAAGTTCAAAGATGGTTAGGAAAGAGCTAAATATGGCATTTCATCTCCATTTGTTTTTCCTCCAAACTCTACCCATTTTTTCTCCTCTATATCTTTTTCCTCTCTCTCTCTCTCTCTCTCTCTCTCTCTCTCTCCATATCTCCCTCACTTATATACACACTATTTGTTTCTCCCTCTCCCTCTCTATCTCTATCTCTATCTCTATTTCTATCTCTATCTCTATCTCTTTATATTTCCCCTCTCTATCTCTCTCTCCATCTCTATCTATACCTCTCTTTGTATTACTTGTATTTGTCCCATTTCTCTCTCTCTTACCCCGTCTACCTCTATCTCCCTATCTTTCCCCCCCCTCTCTATATATATCTCATTATTTGTACATCTCTCCTAATTTGTATTCCTATCTCTCTATTTCGCTTTATCTGCCTCTCACTCCCCTCTCTCTTTATCCATATCTCTCTACCTCTATCTCCAAAAAGTATGGGAATCAAGTTTATAAATTCAGAGGTCAAAAATAGAGATAACTTGTTGTATTGGTATGTAAAATTTTCTAACATAGGTTTGTCAGAACACTTTGTTGGATCTATTCATATATATCCACATATAAGATAATAAAGGAAATGTATACATATATACAGGATATTCAAGCCTGGAAAGTAAATTAGCACATCCTATGGCCATGCTAGTGATAACATATTGTAGGCAACATGGCATTGAGCCCTCTATTGAGCTCAAATATTTCAATATATTGCAAGGAGAAGGTATTTCCAAGCTAATTGTTGGCCATAAAATTTACACTGGAAACAAGCATTTATAAATTTGGCTTTGTTGGGGCCAAGAAAAAATTGACGCTTGCACTAGTAATTATTCTTCCTATTACAACTTTTAGACTGCTAACATTTTTCCAATAATAAAATTGTAGATGTACAAGACATGTGGAATATAGAAGGCTCCATAATAGCATATGTAGAAGTAGAGTCAAAGTTTGTAGTACTTACTATGGCAAACTAGAGCCCCCTCACAAGATAGATATAGTAGCATGTGTAGTAGTAGATAAAAACTGATAGTGTCACAAACCCACAAAAAACCTTTCTTTGGCCCAATCACAAAACATTTTTGGTTGTCCATTTTTTTTGAACAATTGGTCTTTTATTCTATTTAGAACCACTGATGAAAACAAAATTTACACAATTTTTCCTACAAACTCATTTCAATAATGCAATTTGTATATAAGAACACTTCCTTAGCACAAGAATAGTCATCTTCATATTTTAATAGTTTATGGACAATCATAATATTTTTAAAATATATCTATGATTTTTAGTATGAATTCAATCTTGTTTGGCTAATTTTAACTCACATCCTAAACTCCCAGCCCTTTATATCTATGTCCCTTTGTGACCACCCAATCAAATGCTCTTGACGTGTGGGTCTTGATGTGTGGGCACATGCCTTGTGCTCCAATCTTTAGAACTGAGTTGAATGATGAATCACAAAGGCGAGGGTAGAGGCACGAGTGTAAGATCCATATTTCTTCTTCCATATCTCCCTATATCTCTAACTCATTATCTCTCCATCTCTCCCCCTATCTCCTCTTATCTCTCTCTACCAATTGACTTCATGTACACCACAAATTGCAAAAAATAGATCACAACTTTCCCTAATTGACCTTCCACAACTCTTTGGCGTACCCATTGCACACCAACGTGCGATTGCCAGTTCATAACAATTAGAAATGAGGTTATCCTCTACTAAAGCATTTCTGCAAATTATGAATAATAATTCTAAAAGCAAGAAGCAGTTAGAAGAGGGTGAACCCATCAAATGGAAAAGACTATGAGTTGACAGGTCAAGTCGTAGTTCTCTTTAAGTTGCTGGTATGGAGCCTTCTTAAAGTCCATTTTTCTTTCAACTACTCCCATGCTTGTCAAAGTTTGTTCGCCAGCTTGTTACTGTTCCCCATTATATGAAACAGACTTGGATAGTGAAAATCATCTGACCAGAAATATGGCTCTATTCCATGAGGAATGACATGGACCAAAATACTACACGACGAAATCATGTTGGGATATGGAATAAAATACTACACGACGCGATTGGAATATGCTACAGGATTCATTATGAAAATACAAAAAATATTGGCGACCATAATCAAATCCTCAACTAGTGTAAGATGTCGAAGAATAAACATTATAGAAAAAGTTAACGTCTAAGGCACGATGAAGAGTAGAGAGCAGCCACAATTTTGGTGATAATGATAAAAACGTTGATCAGTTCCAGTTCAAACCTTGATTTTCTAGGCGCTGCCATGCTATTGGCGACCTACCTAATTCACTCTGACTTTTTTCCTTAATAAGCGTGAGATTTGACTCAGGAAGAATGAGTGTATATAAATAATCATTCATTTTATGTTTTTGACGAGTAAGAAACAACAATGGCAGGAATGTCCAGTATGTTTAAGATAGCCTCACTTTTATCTGTATTTTTTGTCATACCATGGGCTGTTCATCCAATGGTGGTTCATCAAAAATTCAGCGTGAGTTTTATTCTAGTGTCTCACCAAATCTCAAGAATGCTATAGATTATGATCATCTTTTCAAATTATTTTGCAGATTGGAACTCAGAAAGTGACTCGACTATGCAAGGAGCAGGAAATTGTCACAGTGAACGGACAGTTTCCAGGGCCTACTTTGTACGTTCATGAAGGCGACAATGTTGTTGTCCTAGTGGACAACAATGGACCCTATAATGTTACCATACATTGGTACGTCAGATCCATCCATTTTAATGCGATAGTGAGGTTGTATAGAAGATTATTTTTCAATTTATGCAAATAAAATAATTTAATAATAGTTGGTATAAGTTTTTCATAATCACGAAGATTTGTATGATTGTTTTTTATTTAAATCGTGTATATTTGTTCATTAACATTGTATTGTTTTGAGATTCAATCATTCTAATATGATAGTGGAGTTTTATGAAAGATTATTTCTCAGTTTTTGTTAATGATAGTGTGTATAGGATTTTCACAGTGCAGGAAAAGTTATATGATTGTTTTTTTGTTTTAATTGTGTATGTTTTTCAATCAATATTTTGAATCACACTCAGTGATTTTTCCATCAACATTGTATTGTTTTCACATTGGTATGTGAGATAAAATCATTTTAATGTGATAGTAGAGCTTTAAAAAAGATTATTTCTCAGGTTTCGTCAATGATAGTGGCATAGGTTTTTTGCAGTTCAAAAAAAGTTATATGATTTTTTATTTTTTTTTAACTCTATATGTTTTTTAATCAACATTTTGAATCACACTCAGTAATCTATGATAATATGATCCAAAATATTGATTGAAAAATATATAGAATTATTTAACCAAAAATAACCATACAGTTAATAAGAATTAACTACAAATCCTGCAGGGGGTAAGGTATGTACACCTCATATTGTGGAGCACGAGTTGGGTGCCTCCCTCAGATTTGGGAGTATGAGGAGTCCCATATATACTATAAGCTGTCTGTAGACCCAAAAACAGATTGTCTGGTATTCGTGGACTATAAAATAATATTATTATTATTTTTTTTATTATTAATCATCTACACTTAGAAGGAATAAGTACTTATCTTATTTTTATGGGTAGGCATGGCGTCCGACAATTGAGATCTTGCTGGGCTGACGGACCAGCCTACATTACGCAGTGTCCCATTACTCCTGGAAATGCTTTCACCTACAATTTCAGGATTACAGATCAAGAAGGGACTCTGTGGTGGCACGCTCATGTCTCATTTCTAAGAGCTACAGTTCATGGAGCTTTAGTCATTTATCCCCGCTTTGGAAACCCTTATGCTTTTCCTAAACCAACTGCTGAGTTTCCTGTCATTTTAGGTAGAAGTCTTGCACTCAATTTAAAAATTGTTTTCACTGTTTTTAATTTTCTTTTTTAATGTTTGATCAAACTTACAATTTATATTGTGTGCCTCTGGTCTGTTCTAGGCGAATGGTGGAACACAAATGTGGAAGATGTGATAGCTGATGCAATTCAAAGAGGTGTAGCACCATTACAATCAGATGCATACACCATCAACGGCCAGCCAGGAGACTTGTTTGCATGCTCTGCGAATGGTTTGCGGCCTTTTAACTCTCAAATATTCTCCGAAAGTAAAATAAAATAAACGTAGGAAACATAATTAATCAAGGGAGAGATTCTTACAAAAGGAATAATGCTCTGAGAATTTTTAGTCAATTTAGAAAATAAAAATTTAAAAGTAGAATTGAAGTAAGTTTGTCCTTTTTTTTTGGATTCATTTGCGTGCGATTTATTTGCATCGTCTCGGATCACATTTTCTGATCTATTATCAGGATGAAAAAGAGTTGTAGGAGAAGAATAGGTAATCTCCTATTAAAAATGCATTCTTCTTCTACAACTCTTTGTCATCCTGACAATGGATCATGGAGTGTGATCCAAAATTCCGAAATGTTGATGCAAATAAATCATGTCACATAGTTTAATCCAGAAAAAGCTCGAGTTTTCATTGATATGGACTGTGGAAATCTTAAATGTCTTTGAATAGAATTGAAGCTTAATTCTACTTGTTGATCACAAAGTTTGATTAAAATATTAAATACATATTTAATTTTAATCATGGATTAATAAGTGTGACTCTAGTTTTCAAGAGTAGATCAGATGGTTAAACTGTTAGAAAACACAAATTATGGTAGACAAGTTTAATTCATCTAGAATTATCTCTACATGGGTGGAGGGTACATCATATGAATGAAGATTATGATGATATATGTTAGGACTTCACTTTATAGATCCCACCAAATATTCATTCCTAATGTTAGTCACATTTTATTTTAATAACATATTACAAAATGTAAAAGAAATTACTAACATTTTTTATCATAAAATAAATTATTAAGTTATATAGAATGCAATCTTTTGGATTAAACTGTGTCTGTTTTTCTTTCACGTTTGGATCACACTCACTAATCTATCATCAGAAAAAAGAATGTATGTTTTATGAATTAGAAATACCTTTTTTATTTTTAAAAATAAATTATAATTTATGAAATTTAGAATATTAATCATAATTTTTTTTATCTTTCTAACAAATTGCAAATTGTAATACAAAAACATGATCAAACATTATTTTAGATAAAATAAAATCACACTTTTTATACTATAATAGAATATAGTCGGTTAGGTTGATCATACTAATGATGAACCATTGAATATGATATGAAAGGTTGATCACAAGCTTTCAGCCTTATCATTGATCAGGAGGTGTGCTCGGACAAGTTAGTCACACACTTTTATCATTATCATGGATTGCAGAGTGTCATCTGAAATATTGATTAAAGTATCTTTTAAACAGTTAATTTTTTTCATGATATTTTTTTTATTACCATAATGTGATTTTATTTTTTAAATTTTTTTAAATTTTTGAAAGGTATTCAATCAATTTAAACATCATCTGAATTTGTGATATTTGATTAGCTACAATAAAACACTGCAATCTGAGATTAATTGATAGAAGTGTGGATGCAGATACTTCACGTATTCTGGTGAAGAGAGGGAAAACCTATCTGATGAGGATGGTGAACGCTGCTATGAACCATGCATTCTTCTTCAAAATTGCAGAGCACAAACTCACAGTTGTGGCAATGGATTCCTTGTATACAAAGCCATATACAACCGACCAACTGCTCATACAGCCTGGTCAAACAATGGATGTGCTTGTAACCACTTCCAAACCCTCAGGACTCTTCTACATGGGTATCCGCGTATACAGCAGCCAACCTCGAGGCGGTCGTTTCATAAGCAGTACAAGTACTGCTATATTACAATACATGGGCAGCTTCAATTCTGTTCCTCTCATGCCCGCCCTTCCTCCATTCAATGATACCCAGTTTGCATTCAAATTCAGTAGCGAGCAGAAGAGCCTTCGGTCGTCAGTTCCGCAGAGCGTAGATGAAGAAATGGTGATAACAGAGGGCTTTGGACTTGTGACCTGCCCAAACAAACCCTGCGAGGGTTACATGGGTGGAAGAGCGGTCGGAAGCTTCAACAACATTTCATTTCTCAGAACAGATATCGATATCTTGCAGGCTTACTATCATGGTATAGATGGGGTCTTTACCAGAGATTTCCCAGACAATCCACCCTTGATATTCAATTACACTCAGCAAAATCTACCGCTGCCGATGAGTATTTGGGAGCCGGAGCTTGGCACAAAAGTAAAAGTTTTGAAATTCAACAGTAAAGTGCAAATTGTGTTTCAGAACACAGGTATTCTTACCGTAGAGAACCATCCTCTGCACCTTCATGGACATGATTTTTATGTTGTTGGACAAGGATTTGGCAACTATGATCATCGAAAGGATCCTGCTCACTTCAACTTGAAAGATCCTCAGAAGTTGAACACTGTTGGAGTTCCTTCTGGTGGGTGGGCAGCCATTAGATTTACAGCCAACAATCCAGGTAAGCTAGTTTCTATTTCTGGACATTTTCTTAAATTTACATTGATTATTATTTCTGGTTGAAATAAGTAATATTTGGACTGACAATAAGTTCGTCAAAGAAAGATCAGTAGTTTATTTGGTTGAGCACTCCAACAACAAATGGAAGGTCCTAAGTTTGAGTCCTAACTGATTCATATAAGCTGTAGCTCAGCATGCGGTATCAGATTCAGGTTAGGAGTCTCAAACACCTATAGTGAGGTTTAAAGGAGATGTTGAAAATAAACTACACTCAAACCAATGATAGTTTAATCAAAAAGGAGTTAGTAACTCAATTGGTAGAGCATTCTAGCAGCAAATAGAAGGTCGTACGTTTGAATCCTAACTGATCCATATGAACTTGTAGGTGTCGAAAATAAACTGCACCCAGATCAATGATGGTTTAGCCAAAGAACAGCTGATAACTCAATTGATAGAGTATTCTAGCAACAAATAGAAGGTCCTATATTTGAAACTAACTGATCAGTATGAACTGTAATTCTAACAACTTCTTTACAGTTAAATCATAAATTTTTCAATTCTTCCTAGTGTATTCAATTCTTCCTAGTGTAAATAACCTCTATGTTGTCCTCTTGGCTGCTCAAAAAGTTGAGCAACTTCCTTTTATATGGGCTGACAAAACATTTCACTGTTGATCAAATTTATTTTAACTAAATTTATAATAACAACATATCAACTATATAAATAGTTTCGTTTGATCCATTGCAGGTGTTTGGTTGATGCATTGCCATTTTGAATCTCACACAGCCTTTGGTTTTGAAATGGTGTTTATTGTAGAGGACGGGCCCGGTTTGTCTAATTCTCTTCCTCCTCCTCCGCCTGGTCTGCCCCTATGTTAGATGCCTACATTTATCCAGCTCACTACCCCTGTTCCACAATTGATTTGTCTGCCCAAATGATGTTGCAAGGGAAAGTTCAGTGACGAATAAGATGACCATTCTATGAGTCAAAGAAAAATCAATTTCTCACACAATGTGTAGTAATCCTATTCGTACTCGCAGAATTTATAGTATTTCCATTAGGTATTACTTTTACTACAAAAGTCTTCTCTACTAGACGCACCACTGCAAGCACGATCTATACTGCTACCATTACAACTTCCACTACCTACGCTACCACTACCACTAGTAGCCACGCCATTATCATTGTATCTCTCACCAGTAAACATCACTTTCATTTCATCTCCTACTGCTGATTATTCTCTGGTCCTTGCGGCTCACTTTCTGGAATGATTCACTACTATTAAATCTTCATAGAGTGGTCTGTTGATCGACTACAAACATTATTTAGAAACATAATGGATCACTATGTATGGAGTGGCTCATAATATTAATTGTTGGCTCATTTACAAAATCTTTAATCAATTGAATGCTTTAACTTAATAAGTTAATTTAATGTATTAATTGTATGAAACATTGATAGTATTATATTGAGAGAGTTTTGACTATCATACTTTAATATATAATTAACGGTAAATAATTATTTTCTGAATTCATTACTCAAGTGAGCTTGAGCCCTAATCCCTCACATTAAGATTATTTTTAGTTAATTATTTGAAATATATTTGGACTTTTTAAAAATCTTGTTGTAAAGTTGGTAATTATTTATTTTGTAGTCTATCTTATATTTCTAGATGTGCTTTAGTATTAAGATGGTTTAGGTTCATTTAATTTAATTATCCTCGTGACAACATAAAGATGTTGCTATTGTCCAAGCCTTAGAAATATATTCCTTAACATAGTAACTTATAGCAAAGACTCTTGTGGCCCCCAATACATGTGGCTAGGATACATGTTCACCAACATAGGACTGAAAGTTTGAAAGTGAACTTTAGTGATTCTTGCCATTTTATGCCCAAACATTTTACTACATTTTCAACAATTACCTGGCGACAAGCATAGTAAGGGTTTGTTTATATCCCATTTCCCCCTTCAATCAATAATAACTCATAGTTGTAATAAAAAAAAAAAGAAAGTATCATGCTATTCTCTCCAACACATAGGTGATTTACAAAGAAGTCATTACAAAGAAAGTATATTGAGCTAAAAGTTGAGAACTAGAGATTATATACTCCTCCTTGAGCATTGAAGCCTTGAAATATATATTTTTTTCCTTGTCTTTCCTATTTTTAATTCTATTACTTTAGGGTCTCCCTTTGTGAGCCATCAAAAACCCTTTTCTTTGTCCACAACCATTCCCAAATCTACAAATTCATTTTATCCTCAACATAAAAAAATTCAACACATTTCTTCTCTTACACATCACCTTGTGATCCTATTTCACATCCTTTAGCTGTTTAGATCACTTTAAGCACGCCATTTTTAATAGTTTCACCCATAGAGTTTGTCTTGTGTCCACCTTTGTTACATACACCACCATCACATTTTTACTAGATCTACACTTTTCATAGTTTTCGTAAATTGAATGTTGAAATAACCTATTAGGGATATAAGATAGTCTCCCACATAAAAATCTATTTCTCCATTATCCCCCAACCATCAACTAAAATATGTGTGATCTTTATAATAAACATTATCTTTGTACAAATGAAAATAGGCCAAGTAGACAAAGGCACACAAGTGCAAAAGGTTGTAGATCTCTTAGAGTCAAATTAGCATGCTTCTTAGGAGGGAAATAGTAGTGTGGAGGGGTAATAAGACCTATAATAGAGAATAAATGCCTCATAATGTAGTAACATTACCCAAATTCTAAGTATTTCATTCAATAGTGTATTTCTTTTGATAGAGTATAATTTGGTTCTAGACTTACAGTATTCCAACATACATCATCACTTTATTTTTATTTTTAATTATTATATCATATTTATCTCCTCTTGTAACTCTAGTAATATACATGTTATAAATTTATTTCTATTTAAAATAATTTAAGCATATATGTCTCACTTTTCTCACCTCCTCATTATTCTTGGCTATCACATATATTAGCCTATTTCCATCTCACAATTTATATCAATTTTTTTCCCTTATTGTATTCCCCTATTCCCACAACATTTCCTTGGCCCTATCTTCACCTAGCATCATTTTACCCTTTCCAATGTTGAAGTGAGCAACCAAGATCTTCAATCTACAACACCAAATAACCTCCACATGTAATAGAGAGAAGCAACAATGAAGATGCTATTCCGCCAAACAAGAATTACAATATGATACAATATGATAAAAATGTGATCAATATACTCAAGATACAAAATATGCTAGATTTTCCTTGCTTCTAAAGGAAATGGCGAGGGATAGGATTAGACAAGATCATGACAAGTGTCTTAATCCTATGACATGATACAACTAACTCATAAATGCCTAGGATAATGCAAAGTCTAGATAAGAAAACTAAGACTTCTAAAAGAAAGCTTATATCCTAAGTGAACTTAACATGTGAACAAAGACCCCTAAGTCCCTAGAAAAGAATTAACTAGGTGCAAGAATTTAAACACACCAACACCCCCCCTTAAGTGCAACTTAGGGAGGAAAATACTAGTGCAAAAAATGCAAAAGATGGGTTTCGACAACAAGGCCTAATGAGATACCCATGTATAAAATAAACTCTCACAAGCGGAGAAAATGAGAAAAACCCTATGGAAGAAAACTCCTCCACAAAAGAGAGAAAAAGTGAAAAATAAACCTGGAGAAGGAAGGATGACTCATCAAGAGCCCCCAAGGACAACTTCCTTCACCCCAAGCATTGATCACAATTGAAGATAACGAGGTGATGCCAAAGGTTTAGTGAAGATGTTGGCAACTTGTTGATCTATAGGAAAATACTCCAAGATGAAAACACCATCCTGGATGAACTGCCCAATGAAGTATATGTGGCTCTCAATATGCTTAGTATGTTGATGCTCCATTAGGTTGTAAGAGATATGGATTTGGCACTCTAGTTGTCACACAAAAGAGTAGTGGGCTGAGTGGAAGGAAAGCCAAACTCATTCATCAACTAATGAAGACACAAAACCTCATGACTAGCAAGAATTGCATCTCGATACTCATCCTCTATTGATGATAATGCAATAACAATCTACTTCTTGGATGACCATGAAATTAGACCAAAACCAAGGCAAAAGACAAAGCTAGAAGTAGACTTTTTATCATTGAAATCAAATGCCCAATTTGATTTAGTGAAGCCCACAATTTTAGATGCTCCTAATGTATAATGAGTTCCAAAATGAGTAGTGCCCTAAGTGTATCTCAAGATACATTTGGCAGCCTTCCAATGACTCTCATGAGGCTCTTGAGAGAAGCGAGAGACATGTGCAACTGTAAAGGAAATATCAACACGACTATCTGTTAAGTACAAAATACTGCCAACCAATTGTTGATACAAGGTAGGATCAACTATAGGAGTAGTGCAACTAGTAGAAAGTACAAAACTTGAATGAAAAGGAGTGGGGGCAGGCTTGCAATTAGCCATACCAAACTTCTAAAGTAAATCAAGAGCATGTTTCTACTAGAGAATAAAGATCCCCTCAAAAGTTTGATGAACCTAAATACCAAGGAAGTAATGCAAACAACAAAGGTTAGTCATATTAAATCACTCCATAAATTCTCATTGTGTACTCTAAATAATGGAATTAGAACTCCCTATGAGAATCAAATCATTCACATAGATCAATAGAATTAGAAGATCATCTACATATCTTTGAGTATAAACCGTAGGATCAGAGTAGAAACAAGTATACCCAAAAGCAAGCAATAAACTATCCATCTTCTCATACCAAGCCTGAGGGGCCTGTTTGAGACCATACAATGAATGTCGAAGCCTATAAATAAGTGAAGAGTTCTGCACAAAACTTGGTGGCTACTCCATATAAATCTCCTCATGAAAACCCCCATGCAAGAAAGCACTCTTCACATCCATCTGATATACTATCCATCCATGTGATGCAGCTATAGAAAGAACAAGATGAATAGAATCCATCTTGACAATAAAATAAAATGTGTCAGAATAGTCAATTCCTTCAACCTGAGAAACACCCTTTCCAACAAGATGAGCCTTGTATCATGTGTTGATGAAGAATACCATGCTCACTACAAAAATCTTGAAATGCCTATTTTTTTGGAGATGTGTCTCAACTTACTGGCTTGACATTGGAAACATTGTGTTCTCTCTCTTTGTCGTCCATACCGTGCTCCATCGATAAAACTTTCTTAGTTGTCTCCCCAATAGACCAATAAGCTTTCATGTCTCACCTAGCTCTTCATCAGTAAGACATTGCTTGGTCAACAAGACTTCATCCATTGTCTCCTCAAAAAACCGATATCCCTTGCTATGGTGTCATGTTTACATTGTGGGCGAGAGTAGCTCACTTCGATGGGAGTTTCTAAGATGTATCTTTGACATTCTGAAACTTCGATGGAGTATCTTATCAGTAAGAGATTGCACTTTCATCGAGACATTGGACAATGTCTCCTCGACATCCTAATGGCTTCATGTCAGAGAGATCTAGATGCTTCACTGAGACATTGTGAAATGTCTCTTCGACATGCTGATAGTAGGATGGAAGAATCTTATTGGTGTGACTTTGTGAGTTCAACAAGAATCTGTGAAATGTCTCTTCAATGAGTTGGTGAACCTCTTGAGCAGTAAAGTGGACATCGACAAGACTTGCTTGCATTGGTAGGAGAAGCTGAAATCTGTCATCAGCATGGCGATGGTCTTGGTCAACAGTGTATCATGAGAAGCACGTATCAGTGTGACTCGAGTAGATCGGCGAGAGATTGGAGTGTGTCTCTTCAACATGGACCAATGTGGTAACTACTGTGTGACAATTGATCTGTTATTACAAATGGGAATTGAATTGGTATGTTTCCTACATGGGCTTGGTGACATAGATTGATTGGTATTTCTCTCAAGAAGGAAAATTCTATAATGTGTAATGCATTGTAATAGTGTTTTAGGAGTTGTGTTACGAGTTTGATGAGTGAGAATGAGATTGTTTAGAATTGTTATGTTACCTAAATTGTATGTGATGAATTGACATCTAAGAGAAACAAACTATAACTCTATATGTGGACTTGTTCACAGTAATACAAAGTGTTTTTTTCTTTGTGTGGTGGGTTTTTCTCCCTAAAGGGTTTTCCCATGTTAAATACTAGTGTTCAACTCTGTGTATGTTAAATTTTTTTTGCTCTGTTATTCCTTTAATGTGCATCTTTAATAAACTATAATTTGAAATTGAACCATATGTTTGCATTTTCTTCTTAGAATTAGCATTAGGAAAGTGTTTCCACACCTCTGCTTTCTTTACAAGCGGTATTAGAGCCTGGCCAGTTGTGTTATCCTTGTGGATTGGATGGGTTTTTTGTGCCAATTCTGAAGTGGGAGTCTTGTAGAGGAATCTAGTAATC
>VDFB02007607.1:0-20908 GCA_007258455.2 Sequoia sempervirens | reverse complement strand
TGGATGATGATTCTAAATTGTAATAAAGTAGCTAAAGATGTCATTAAGGAAGAATGTAGCTAACGATGTCATCATGGAAGAAGTTAAGACATCTATTTTTAGAATTGAAGCTGCCAAAGTCCTAGGCCCAAATGGTTTTGTACCTTCTGTAACCAAAAGTTTTGGAATGTAATGGATGAGGAGCTCTCTGAAGTGATTTAGGGATCAAAGGAATTATGTTTTGTCTTAAAGACACTCAATTCTACTTTCATAGCAGTCATTCCCACAAAGACTGATTTTAGAAAACCTAAGGATTTCAGACCTATTTGCTTATGCAATACTATGTACAATATCATCTTAGTTCATCAAGTACTTTTGAAGCAGCACAAAACAAAATGTCATGGCGATCCAAATATCCATGTATGGGAGAGTGCAACAAAAACATGTTTTGAACAAATCTGCTAAATCTTGAAAAATATACTTATCAAAAGAGAATAATACAGATATATATTCTTCATCCTTATAAATTACCCAGACCCTTTTTATTTCCTTATTTCTATCAACATCCAATACACCTAAACTTGGTTTTTTCTTTATCTTTAAAACATTTTCAGTGGTTTTAATTTCATCAAACATAAAGTTAAGATAAGATAATTAATTATGAAAAATTGTAGCTTACATATAACTCAAACTGAAAATAAAAAACTAATGTTCAGGATAAGTTTTAATTAAACTGTTAGACAATTGAAATTTCCAAACTAATATAATTTTAGTTCAGATGTCCAAGTCACCAAGGAAATCAAATGCCACATATCCTTCCAATCTATATATTAAAACATAATCAAACTGGCTTTGGGACGGAGAAAACGTTCGTTCTGCACCCACAACAAAAAAAAACACTATAATTAAAAAAAAGGGTTTATTGCTCACTTTGAGTGAAATATTAATCACATCTCTGGTTCGGCACTATAGTATAGAGGACCCTTATGGGTCTGTTCTAGCGAATAGGGAAAAAATTAAGTGTTGAGATATTTTACTAGGATGTCAAGTCAACCATCAAGCTAATCCAAACTGAATTGTACTTCCACAATATCAACTATAAGCTCTGGGATGGCAATTCTCTTGGCCAGCTTCCACTATTTCCCAATCTTCTCATCACAGATGACATGTTTGAGGGAATTTAGTCCACAAACGCTTCTAGGTAGGCTCTTCGAATGAGAACACTCTCATATCTAACTTCGTCAATTTCTTTAGTTGGCCTATTTCCTCTGGAAGTTCTTTCAAACCCACATTTACTGAAATGTCTGTTTATTCCAACCACCCAAGGTTTCCAATTGATGATGGAAGTTCTTTTAGGCCTAGCATTGTTGACAACCTTAACACTCTCAGAGAGCTTAGATTTCCAAGGTCATATGGCAACTTCTGAACTTGATGGTAGTTGGCAATAGACCACATGTGAGCGGAAGGCATATAGTAGATACTTGGGGGCAACTCCTCTAAATCACTGCAGTGATCCATGTTAAAATCATGTAGCTTGGCATTGTTGAATGTGGAAGTATTTTTAAACCCTTCGCATAAGCTTAAAGATAGCTTTTCCAAGTTCTGTAGTTCTTTGTTTTGTTTTAATATAGCTGTTGCAATCACCTTCTCCAAGCAGACACTTTTGAGTTGACTGAGGGAAGACAAGGCTTTTAGGCCTTTCATAGTTGCTCTCTTTGTGTCATAATTGAATATCATAAGAAATTTCTTCATGGATTTTAAAAATGGAGGGAGGTAATATTCACTCCCAGTAAAGAGTAATACCAGAGCCTCTGTTTCTAGAAAATTCATCTCATACCATTAGTTTTCCTCCATGGGGCCTGCTCGTACAAATTAGAAATGAAATTCAATTAGAGAGTAGAATATATGGCCACAACTACTACTTGTTTGGGGTATTGACAAGACAATTGATGTTTCATTTTCTTGCTCCTATTTAATCATGTCAATCATGCACATAATTCTTCCACAAAATTTGGTAATCTTAATTTAACATCAACTAATGACACCTAAGCTAGATGCAAAATTTGCTATGTAGAAATTTTAAGATCTATTAAGAAATATGGCTAGAGTTAATTTTAGATCCCATCTGTGAGTAATCTTGTAACCCAAATGTGTGAATAGAGACAATTTGAGCATCAAACAGTGTATCACAAAATGTCCATGACCCTGGAAAATTATGCTCCTTCCTGGGCATAAGTAACCTCTTCTTGCGGACTATATTACCTTGGCATCCCAAATACAAGGCCAAATCTCTCATTACATCGTGATGAGAAAAGTACAGCTCAGAGACACTTCCATGAGAAATTGTTGCTCCGCTCCTGATAAATGCAACCGCCATGTCAATAATGTTAAAAGAATTGATAACAAAAATTATGTAAATAAAAAGATAGACTATTACCCTGGATTGCTAGTTAAATTCAACAGATTTCGGCTTGCAAGTTCCAATAGGATGATAAAGGCGTCCTGCCATTCCAGATTCCGAAAATAAACCCAAATATCTAGCAGTACAGATCTTTGTGTCCTCTGGAAATGACCCCAAGTCTAAGAAGCATTCCTTCACCATATCATCTAACAAATCAACACTCGTCTCCAAGCATTTAATCATCTCCAAGCATTTAAGAAGCCCATCTTTGTGATAATTCGATATTGGTTCCCCTTTGGAAAGCTTGTTCTTTGTAATCTCCCAGACTACAGGAGGTTCCCCATGCAACGAGCTTGCAATCACCTTAAGAGCTAATGGAAAACCTTTACATTCAACTCGCACCTATAACTCATAAAATGGAAGAACATTCAAGAGGTCTAGTAGGACAACAAAAATTATATGTTTGCATATTAATCACAACCTGGGTCCATAAGTGCTTAATAATAAGTTGCTTGAGAAACTTACTGTATAAATTATTTTTCTCATTTAATGCCTAATTGAATGTTTCACTCATGCTTGTCCTGTCCTTATTTCCTCCCACCTAAGCCAGCAAAGCATCACAAGATAAGTTTTGTTATAGCAAAAAAGCCAGGTAAAAAATAAATAAAAAATTATGCATTATTTAAATGATACATATTTCATCCAACTCTCACAAAATTGCAAAGAGCTCAAAGAATAATAAACACCTCCTTCACTAGATTTGCATCTGCAGTGGATGGAATTGATATCTGTCCGAACGCCCAGAAGCAGAAAAGCGACAGAGCATCTACAAAGACTTAAAATCTGCATTTAAAAGACTTCATGCATTGCTTTACCAACCTATAATATACCACACATTTACACATATACATTCGGCAAGCTAAAAAGTAAACACCCAGATTTAACTGGAAGATTCATTGAGAATGGCTAAGAAAGCTCATGGGTTTCCTGGTAATAGATGATTTTTAATTGAATCGATTAGCCTAACCGCGACTCAACATTTTTCTTTAGCATTTAGAAAATTGATAAACCCTCATAGATTTGTCAAATAGAAAATAAATATGAATTCTCATTTAAACAAATGAGAATTCATATTTATTTTCTATTTGACAAATATTTGGATAACTCTAAACTAAATATGCAAAATATTTAACAAAACAAATATCTAAAATTAATTTTCTAAAATGTAATTGGCTCAAAAGCGATAAGGGCGATTTTCCCGGCTCCATTATTAGAGTTGAGTTCCTTTTCCTTTTAAGTAAATTTAGTTTCACTAGTCTATTTACTTTCCCAACACTAATTCTCTCTCTCCTTCTCTCTCTCTATATATATATTAAGACCAATAAATTATAAATGAATTTAAATAAACTATTTTAAACAAATAATTTAAAAAATAAATAAATTTAATAATTACTAAATTATTTGAAAATAATTACTATTTTAACCTAAAATTCTATTTGTATATGAAATGAAGTATTATTATATAATAATTAATCATAAAAAATAATTAATCAAATCACAATAATATTTGTAAAGCTTAGAATTCATTATAAAGTTAAACTAAATTTTAATTTCTAAAATTTATAAAGTATTTATTATCTAGTTTTGAAAATAATCATTTAAATTATAGTAATTATCTACTAAGAATATATGTATGTATGTATGTATGTATGTATGTATATGTATGTACATACATACATACACATATACATATATGACTAATTCTTTGCATCTAAATTATTTTATTTTCTAAACTTACATTAAATTCTAACATCAAAAAAATCAGAAATTATTTTGCATGCTTACTTTTGTATTTTTGAGTTCAATTAGATATATTGTTCTTTAAATTTGAATATTGTTGAATAAATTAAGAAATGAAAAAATATATATAGAAAACTTTTTTATTTCTTTGCATCCAAATGATTTCATTTTCTAAAATAATATTAAATTCTAACTTCAAAAAATCATAAAATATTTTGCATGCTTATTTTTATATTTTTGAGTTGAATTGGATTGTTCTTTAAATTTGAATAATCAATCATAAAGCAAATAAATAATCAAATCAACACAATATTTACAAAACTTAAATTTCATTTTAAAATTAAACTAAATTCTATTTTCTAAAATTCATAGAATATTTATTATTAAATTATTAAATTCATAATTAATTAAATTATAATGATTATGTAATATAAATGAATTAAATATTAAATAGAAGTATTTTTTAAAATATTCAACAATCAAAGACTAAAATTTAAATTTAAAATATTCTTTATACTGTATTTTTTTTCATTTTTACATGAAAACTTTTTTATATTGTAAAATTAAAATAGATTCTAATTTTAAAAAATATAAAATATTTGAAGTTGATAAGTTTTAAAATTCATAGAATATTTATTATTAAATTATTAAATTCATAATTAATTAAATTATGATGATTATGTAATATAAATGAATTAAATATTAAATAGAAGTATTTTTTTTAAAAATCAACAATCAAAGACTAAAACTTAAATTTAAAATATTCTTTATATTGTATTTTTTTTCATTTTTACATACAAACTTTTTTATATTGTAAAATTAAACTAAATTCTAATTTTAAAAAATATAAAATATTTGAAGTTGATAATAAATACTTTATAAAAATTTTAAATTAAAATTTAGGTTAATTTTAAAATTAATTCTAAGCTTTAAAAATATTTTATTGATTTAATTTTTTATATGATTAATAATTCTTATCCTAATAATACGTCATTTCACATAGAAATAGAATTCTAGATTTAAATACTTGTTTTTGTAATATATATAAATATATATACACATTGTTGTCACTTGATTAATAATTTACTCTATGATTGGTTATTCAAATTTAAAGAACAATATATCTAATTGAACTCAAAAATACAAGAGTAAGCATTCAAAATAATTTCTGATTTTTTTGAAGTTAGAATTTAATGTAATTTTAGAAAATAAAATAATTTGGATGCAAAAAATAATAATAGAAAATTTAGTCATATATATATTCTTAATATATTCTAAAATTATAACTAATAATTGTTGAATTATTTTAAAAATAAAATTTACTTTTAATTTAATTTATTTGTAGTAGATAATTACTACAATTTAAACAATTATTTTCAAAACTAGATAATAAATACTTTATAAATTTTAGAAATTAAACTTTAGTTTAATTTTATAATTAATTCTAAGCTTTCCAAATATTGTTGTGATTTGATTAATTATTTTTTATGATTAAATTCTAACTCTAATAATACTTCATTTCATATACAAATAGAATTCTAGGTTAAAATACTTATTTTTGTCTGTAATATTTTTCATTAATGCCAAATTTATAAACTAATGCTAAGACATTAATAATTCTAACCCTAATAGTACTTAATTTCACATATGAATAAAAATATATACTAACTTTTCTTTATTTAATATATTTATCATTAATGTCAAATTTATAAACTAAAATCAAGAAATAAATAACCTTAACCCCAAGATTTATACTAGAACTCTAATTTAACCCTAAACCTAGCCCTAATTCAACCCTAACAATAGAATTTAATTATGGTTAGGGTTAGAGCGAGAATTTAATTATGGTTAGTGTTAGGGTTAGAATTAGGGTTTAATTAGGATTAGGGGTAGGATTCAATTATGATTATAGTTAGGTTCAAATTTATAAGCTAATATTAAGATATTCACAACTCTAACCCTAACCTAACCTTAATCTCCATCCTAGAATGCTAATTAAACCCTAATTGAACTATAAGAATAAGGTTCAATAAGAGTTAGGTTTAGGGTTCAAGTAGGTTTATGGTTGGAATTAGGGTTCAATTACCTGGTTAGGGATACCATTCAATTATAGTTATGATTAGGGTCAAGTTCAAGTTACAGTTAGGGTTTAGTTAGGCTTATTTTGGTTAATCTTACAATTGGGGTTTAACTAGAATGCTAATTGAACACTAATTTAACCCCAGCAATAAGGTTCAATTAGAGTTAGGGTTCGGGTTCAATTAGGCTTATGGTTGTAAATAGGGTTCAATTAGGGTTAGGGTTAGCATTTAATTAGTGTTATGATTAGGATCAAGTTCAAGTTGCAGTTAGGGTTCAATTAGGCTTATTTTAGTTAAGTTTAGAATTAAGGTTTAATTAGAGTTAGGTTTATGGTTCAATTAGGGTTAGGGTTAGGGTTCATTTAGATTAAGGTTCAAATAGGGTTCAATTAGGATTCAATTAGGGTTATGATTACTGTTTAATTAGGGTTAGGGTTAATGTTAAGTTAGGATTAAAATTATTAATCTAGAATAAAAATTGGAGCTAAGGTTAGGGCTATGGTAAGTGGTAGGGTTAGGCTTAAATTAGGGTTCAATAAAGGGTATGGTACAATAAGGGTATAATAATATTGGTTAATTTTTAAGTCATGACCATGCTAGATGCCAATTTGGTTTAAAAGACCCCTTGTCGAAGCCCACAAGGCATTTATTTCTATATACCTTACATATTGTTCAAATTTTTTATCATCGTGTTTGACCTCATGAGAATGCTTCAGAGTAAAGTACACCTTGAAAATCCACCTACACTTGGAGAACCATTCAATCTCTCAAAATTTGACTGTTATTCTGGAATGATTATCAAATTGGATATGTCCAAAGCCTTTGATAAGTTGACTTGGTAACTTCTATACTGCATATACCTCTTGTCAACTTCAACTAGGGGAGTACTAATTGCATAATGAATTGTCTTCTTTTTCAATTCGATTAATCATCCCCCATAGTGTCTTCTTCACTAAGTAGGGGATTAACTTAAAGAGACCCATTATCATGTATTTTTTCCATCAAAATGGCAGAGGCCCTTAGTACAAAACTTATACTAGCCAGTATGTTACAACAATTTACATGACTGCCAATTCTAATAGCACAAGACAATACATACAGTTTGCAAATGTTACTTGACTTACAAGATAGATGAGTTTCTAGAGGAGATGCAAATAAAGACAACTTTTCAATTTGTTTCAGTGCCCAGTGTGGAGTATCCAAAATTTATTGTTAATTTTGAATCTGATATTGACATATATCATTGAACCGAGATTAATACTACTATTCTGATTCATTGGTGATAATTATTGGATATGTGTGTAAAATCTAGAGATTTGTGTTTGAATGCAAAGAGTTATCTCTTGTGATTTATCAACAAATTATTATTCTATTCGTGGGCTTCTTACACAAGACAATATATTTATGCATTTCTTGCAGAGTCTATTCCAATTGATCATAACAAAAAAACTTCCAATTTTGAAAAGAATATAACATAGAACCAAATAGCAGTGAAAATCCCAAACAAAGATTGTCAAGAGTGTATCTCATTTAGCTTTTATTTAATCTCTCTCTTTATGTCTACGATTTCTTGAAGTTTGTCTGATTATCCAAATAAAACATTGATGGATATGTAACACATTTAACTCACTCATGCCCTAGTTCATCATATCTGGTAGAGAGCATGCCCATCTAGAGATGACCTTAGAATTTGGTTATGATTTATCCAAAGATAGAGATGTCAACAAAAATTCAAATGAGACAAGCAGATTTGGAAGCTAAAGGTATACACACCAATGTCTAAGTTAAACAATTAATACCCTAGACAAATATCAGTTCACACAGTGATGAGTCTACAATACGGAATTGTGATTCTAGATAGTAGGCTTATAACTATACTATCCTAGAAATGCATGAGCATTGTGTGGTCACCTTGAAAGGAATAAAATATTTTGAATCATCAATTTCTTGAATCATTATGGTTGAAGTATCTAATGTATCCACCACAATATTGAGTAAAAATTGTCACATGAAGAGCAGGTTCTTTAAGGGTAAAATATTTGCAATCCAAAGAGTAGCATCAAAATTTGAGCTACAAAGGATAATTTTAAATTTTATATGGTTATTTAAAATACTAAAAACTTTTTCTTGAGAATTAGTTGTGCCAGAATTTCAGCTTACACTTTATTTTGAAGGGACAACAACAATAACAATTAAATGTCTTAAAAAAAAATTTGTCAGAAAAAATGGGTAGATCTAAATTTTCATAGATCACTTTTTACATACTCTACAAGAAATATTGTAATCTTTATTTTCAACTAAAAAAGTATTTGGAAAAATATATATCTATAAATTTATAAGTACAGACGTTTAATCTGTAAATAAATATTAAGGGTGGACTACATTTTCTCTTCTTAAAAAAGTGTTTGACATGTTAGAATATGGGCCATATTCTATTGAATAGCTCTGAAATTTGAAACATAGTAGACAATCTTTACTTAAGTATTAATTTAAAGTTTTAAACCATGTTTCCACAAAAAAATTATATAGACCATAGCTACTCAAAACAAAAAGAATTTCCTACAGATTTTACTCATGAAGCAGATATTCTTGTTGTTGCAGCAGGTGTGCCAAATTTGGTTCGTGGTGATTAGGTAAAACCTGGTGTAGTACTAATTGATCTTGGCTTAAATGCATAGAGGTATGACACCTTCTAACTGCCTTTTTCAAAAAAAGTTTGTAAGTAAAAGATGGTTAATATATAACAAATTAAAACTATTGCTTCCACTTATGCAAGATCCTAGTGCTAAAAGAGAATACCAATTAGTCGGTCATGTTTCCTATGAAGAGGCTTCAAGAATAGCTTCAACAATTAATCCTCTACCTTGTGGTCTTGGTCCAATGACTTTGCAATGCTTCTGTCCACTACACTACAATCAACAAAACAAGCATATGGGTTCAATTGAGATTTTTGATGTTTGATCTAGGCCTTTTGCAATATACTTCACATTATAAGTTTTATGAGGCTTATAAATGAGTTATCTATTACTGAATGGAATAAAAGATCATTTTCTATCATAAGGAATTTTTTGGAGACATTAGGCACCTATAAGAGGACTTAGGACTATATGCTTTCATTTTTATTTGTGCAAAAAACTATATCATTTAAGTAGGTTGGTTATACATGACTCTACGCACAATGAAAGTTTTAAATATCTTTGCTTTTTTAAAGAGATTTTTTTTATCATATATGCTAAATGGTTAAGGAAATATTTGAACTCATTAATATTTGCATAATGTTGGCAACATGTAAATAAAGGTGGTAGGAACTTCGCTGCTTGCAGCTCTTGTTTATTTTATTTTATTTTTTATTATAGAATAATATATTAACTATTATAGAATAATATATTAACTATTATATTATGATATAAATATTTAGTATTTATCTCATTATTTTATGTATTTATTATTTTATTATTTTATTATTATATTATTATATTTTTGTCATTATTATATTATTATATTATATTTATTATTTATATATTAACTATTACATTATTATATAAATATTTATTATTTATGTCATTATTATAATATTATATTATATTTGTTATTTAAATATTAAGTATTATATCAAAATTTAATAAAAAAAATAATTATAAATTAAATTAACTCTAATAAATTTTAATTATTATTTGTAATTTCATTAAAAAACATAAAAAATTAAAATAAATTAAAAAGTTAAATTTAGATTAAAATTTAAGACATTTCAAACTTGATAAAAGCTAAAAATAATTTGATTTTTTAAAGAATCTTCTCAACCTTGCTGATGCAACTAAACCCATTTATATGGAAGAAATAGAGAATATGTTGTATAGAGCAAAGCATGCAAATGGCCAGGAAAATGAGGAAGATGTCCTATATCGGGAGGAGAATACAGATCCAGACAATTGGGATGTGTGAGATATTCTAAAAGAAATAGAGAACTGTGGCAAGAGCATGGATATATGTAATGCCCCTCCATATCAGCTTCTCTGGGTGTTGGAATAATCATAACAGCAATACAAAGTCCAAAGAAAGAAGCCACAAAGGGCCAAAAACAACAAGAATTAATTCACACCCAAGAAGCACCTCATATCCTCAGCAACCCACTCCTCAAGAACAAGGGCCATATCAACAGGGAGATTGCTCCAATCATCCACAGACCAAGAATCAGTCTTTTCCGATGCCCATCTAGCCAGCCCATCAGCCACCCTATTCCACTCCTGCGGAATATGGCGAAAAACAATGGACTCCAAGGTAGAGCACAGAGAAATAATCTGTTTGACAACCACAGCTAGCTGCCAATTCGCATCCTCCAAATTTTGATTATTCAACATATCAATAACCACCTGAGAATTAGCTTCACAAACAATCCGCCGCCATCCAAGGGAAACTGCACGTTCAATCGCCAAGAGAATAGCACTTGCCTCCATAAGATTATTAGTTTGCAAACCACAATACATAGAAAAGAAGAAAACCACCACTCCAAGGCTGTCTCTACCAATACCACCAACCCCAACATGCCCAGGGTTACCCCTAGATGACCCATCTGTATTAATTTTCAACTCCCCTAGAGCAGGCGGGCACCAAAAGCCCTCACGAGCAACCCTCTCACGCCCTCGCCTATGATGCACTTTGCTCAAAATACACTTCTCCCCTGTGGCAAGACCCAGGGCATTTACAACACCCAAGTCCCCAGGATCAATCAGCACAGACAAGTCACACTTTGCAGTCAAAGTCTCCTGCAAAGCCCCAAGAATTCGCCTCCAAAGTTTCCGCACAAGCAATTTTTTATCCAAGAAAATTCTTTTGTTACGTTCCAACCAAATTTTCCAAACAATCAAACTAGGACCAATGCTCCAAGCAATTTTAAGAAAAGAGGTTGTAGTAGGAGAAGAACCCTGTCTCTTCCAAAAATCCTCCAAAGAAGAGACATGGCAACATGGTAAGCTCCAAAGATTCCACCAGTGATGCTAGATAGTCTTAACAAAAGAACACTGAAAAAAGAGATGCGATAAGCATTCATCATGTTGACCACATAGAATGCACATGGAGGGGCCCTGGAACCCACGTTTCCAAAGATTATCCCAAGTAAGACACTTACCTTGAACCACGAGCCAAGAGAAAAAGTTACACTTAGGCCAAGCAAATTTATTCCAAACATGCTTCCACCAAGAAACCTGGGAGCTTCCAAAAACCTGTTTATCCAAAACTTGATAACTAGAGGTAACCCAAAATTTTCCTTTCAAGTCAGGACCCCAAGCAAGCACATCACCCCCTTGGAGAGAATTACAGACACGACCCAATAAAATCTTAGCAAGCTCTTGACGATCCTGCACTGCACCACCAGGAGGCCAATCCAAGGGGCTCTTCCACCTGGACACAGAAATTTGACCCAAAGATTGTTGAGATTTGAAATCTACTACATGACTCCAACCTGCCTCCACAAAAATCTGGCACAAATCTTGGAGTTGGGGATGAGATGACACAATGGGTGGGTATCCATCCCAAGAATCATGCTAGAAAAGAGCATCTCGACCCCCATTACAAGTCCAAAAAAGTCCCTGTTTAACCAGCTTGGCACCATGTTTAAGGGTACTCCAGATCACAGAGCCTTTCCCCTCCATACTAAACCTTGCTACCTCCCTACTTTCAACCGCCCCCAAATATTTGAAGGTCAGAATTTTAGCCTGGCACATATGTTGTTGAGAGCACCAATGCCAATACAACTTAGCAGCCAAGGCCTGTCCATTCAAATTAGTCCGTCGTAAACCAAGACCCCCCTCCTGCTTTGGCCTACAAAAAACATCCCACTTCACCAGACTCCATTTTCTTTGAAGAAGATTACCAGCCCACAGAAACTGACGAGACAATTTCTCGAAATCTCTAATAAAACTTGAAGGAGCAGAAAGAACAAAGAATTTATAAACAGGAAGAGCCTGGACCACCGACTTTAAAAGAGTCACTCTACCTGCTGAAGAAAGCCACCTGCAAGTCCAATGACTGACCAATCTTCAAAACTTATCAAGAGTCTCTTGCCAAAACCTTTTGGGGAGAAAGCGAACATCAAGAGGGATTCCAAGATAGGAAAAAGGAAGTGAACCAATCTGAAACCGAAGGATACCAGCAATTCTCCTTTGAATACCCTTAGGAGTGTGGAAGAAATATATGAAGGACTTCCCCTCATTTATACACTGCCGAGAAGCTGCCAAGTAACTGTCCAAAACAATGCGCCAATTGAGAACCTCCTCAACCTTAGCCCTGCCCATCAAGGCAGTATCATCTACAAATTGCAGATGAGACTGAGGGGGAATACCATCTCCCCAAATCCATCCCTGAAGCAAGCCACTAGCAACCTGAGCACGAATGAGTCTTCCCAGGCCTTCCGCAAGGAGGATGAATAAGTAAGGAGATAGGGGATCTCCTTGCCTGAGGCCTCTAGAAGCACCAAACAAACAGGTGGTCTCACCATTGATAAGCACCGAAAAGGAGGAGGAAGTGACACAACTCCTCACCCATTCAATCCAACCCTTAGCAAAGCCAAAAGCTCCAAGTATTTTAAATAGAAAGCTCCATTTAACACGATCATATGCTTTAGCCATATCCAACTTGATAAACATAGATTTATATTTTGAGGATTCCATAGAATGGATGGCCTCAGCAGCAATAACCACCCCATCCATGATCTGTCTTCCAGCAACAAAACCCCCCTACTCTTCAGAAATTAAGTCATCAAGCCAAGGCTTCAGCCTTTCCGCAATCAACTTAGTAATAATTTTATACACAACATTACATAGAGCTATAGGCCTAAACAAATCCAAGGAGTTAGCTCCCATCTTCTTAGGAATAAGAGCTAAAAATGTAGCATTCAGGGATTTCAACATTTGTTTATGCATAAAGGATTCTTGGACAACCTCTAAAAGGTCCAATTTAACCACCTCCCAGAACTCCTAAAAAAATTCAACTGGGAATCCATCAGGCCCAAGAGCTTTACCTTTCTTCATCTGGAACACAACCTTCTCAAGCTCTGACAAGGTAATAGGAGCAAGCAATGATTCATTCATTTCATTAGTCACCAGCTTCGGGATACAATCTAAAATTTTAGCTTCATCCTCCTCCGCAGGAGGCGAATCCTCAGAGAAAAGGGTAGAGAAATACTGAATGCATTCGGCTGAAATAGAGGCTGAAGAGGACAAAGATTCCCCATCAGGCAACAAAATAGAAGAAATAGCATTACCTTGTCTCCGATCCTTAACTGAGTTATGAAAGAAAGTAGTGTTTCGATCCCCAGCCTAGAGCCATTCAATACGAGACTTTTGTTTCCAAAAAATATCATCTCTTAACTCCCATTCCTCAAGCTCTTTTGTTGCAACAACCTCTAATAAACTCAGCTCCTCTGAGAGGCCTTGATCTCGAATTTGTCTGGTAATTAGGTCTAGATTATCTCGTGCCTTTTTCTTTTCCTGAAATAAATTACCAAAATGCTGCCTATTCCATCTTTTCAATCTGTATTTAACACACTGGAGCCTCTTTGAGAAAGAGTACATGGCAGTGCCATATGTCCCCTGATCCCACCAACCAGGGAGCAAAACATGAAGAGATTCATCCCTAAGCCACATGAGTTGGAACTTAAAGGTTTGTCTAGCACACCGTTGAGGCAAATCAACCACTAGCTCAATAGGCCAATGGTCAGAACCACGACCATCCAAAATTTCAGAGCTAGTCAACCACCTGTCCCCCAGCCAAAAACTAGACACCAAAAATCTATCAAGTCTTTCAGAAATAGAAGCATCACCAATTCTCCTATTATTCCAAGTAAAAAGACCATTGCCAGGCTTGATATCCACAAGATTCAAAGTAGAGATATTGTCTTGGAGCAATAATGCAGAAGCCTCCAGCCTTGCAATACCACCTCGTTTCTCTGCAAGCTCCATGATAGCATTAAAGTCACCTCCAATAATCCAAGGATGGTAGGGAAATAAGCTGTGAACTAAACAAATGTTAGACCATAAAAGTTGCTTGCCCTGCAACTCCACAGGCGCATACACATTGGAGAAGAGAGCAATTTCCCCTGACATAAAACAAGATGCCACCATGGAAAGCGAGGACTTAAAAGACACCCACCAAAGGGGGTAGATCTTACGTGGGTTCCATAAGCACGCCACCTCACCAGAAGACCCTTGAGCACCAGTGCATTGGCATCCACCATTCCCCCATAACTTAGGAACTAAATCCATCATACCCTCCATAGAGAGCTTAGTCTCTTGCAGAAAAAGAACATCAGGCGAATGACACCTAATCAAATCCCGAACAGCTTTTTGTCTAGGGCCACTGTTCAGGCCCCTTACATTCCAAGAGAGAACTATCATTTCGAGGGGCATGGAAAATGCGAATCCAAAGTCTTGACTGACCTCGACTCCACCAAAGTCTCCCCTATCATCTTAATCTTTTCCTCATCCTTCTTCCTTCCCAGCTTAGAAATTTTCTCCAGCCCCCCCTTCTTGAGAACTTTTTGTAGAACACCCAACTGATAGGATGCCTTAATATTCTTCTTGCCCACCTCCAGACCAACTTTCTGCAAGAGGTGAACCTTATCCACACTATCTTTCACTACCTTAGCACTACCATCCAACTCATTATGAACCCCCATTTGACGATCTGTCCCTAGAGCCAAAGTCCCATTAGCAAGCGGAGCCATAATCACCTCTGAGTTGAGTATTACCTAGCCAGGATCTTTCTCGACCTCATCTAAGCATGGCACTCCCATACCCCCCTCCTATTGGGGAGCAAGCATTGCCTCAACCGAAGGGCCATGCTGATCAATATCCAAAGTCCCATGATCTAGATCCAGAAATCCTGGGTTCACCTCTTGCTGACTAAGATCCTCCAGCACCTCAAACCTATTGAAGGTGTCCTCTTGCCTGTCCTTCAAAGTCCTTTTATGACCTTTATTTCTGTTTCGGCCTCTAACAGGAATAAAACCATCTTCCCTACCACCAGAACCCTGAATGGGGTCCTTGCCCTTATCCACCCTAGGTGGATTAGCCGAGGGTTGAGAAGATTGAGCCTCCAAAGTCTTGGCCTTTGGACATCTGCGCAGGAGGTGACCATACTCATGACATAAACGACAATGGAAGGGAAGTGTTTCATAATCCAGCTGTTGCACCCATGAATAATCTCCTGCACTCACTTCTAAAGAGTCTGGCAATGGCTTACTTAAATCAATTTCTACACATAACCGAGCAAAAGTCATCACCTTTTTGAATTGCGTTTGCTGAGACGAACCCACAGGTTTCCCCAGCTTTGAGGCTAATAGGTACAACACATCCTCTCGCCAGCATTCCATAGGGAGCCTTGGAAGACGAACCCAAACCAGAACCCGATTCAGAAGTTCCTCTGCCGGGTTGAAGCCAGCATGCCATGGCTTAATGAATAAGCCCACTTGGTTATAAAAATATAGACCCCCTTCAAAAATCCTATTCCGATCAGCCAAGCAGTCAAATGTAACCATGAAGTAGTTATTTGCTAGGAGGCAGATCTCCATCTCTCCCTCAGGCATCCATGTCTTTTGAGCCCACATATCCAAGAATTGCAAAGAAATTTTCAAACCTAAGAATTTACAATAAAGAGAATTATGTGCATAATAATCAATGTCTTCAGCCAACATCTCCATTGGAATGAGTACATTCGGCCTCTTTACACTGTTCAAGGCACCCATTAATCTTCAAAATTCTAGGCCCCCCTACTGAGCCCATCTCAACTTTCTCAAGTTCCACCGAAAAAAGATTATTATCAAAAATCTTCGAACCCTGTGGAGAGGGTTTCGAACCAAAAGCAGAGCGGAAATCCATATTGGGACAAACCCTAGAAGATTCTCTAGTATCAATCAAAGAGCACACAACGCAAAATGAGCAAGCAAGGCCAAAATCAAAACCAAGAGCCCTTCGATGAAGGCACACTCCACTGGACACCAAGATCACAACCCCACAACCCCAGAATACACACCTGCTTCAAAAGAAAAGAACCTCCCCCCGAATAGCGTAAAAAACCCACCCCCAAGAAGCTCCAAAGAAGAAGAGAACAGATCCAACCTCCAACTATGCATGCAACCACCAAAAGACCACATGCAGGCTGAGCCTAGATGGCTACAGCCTCATGCAATGCTTGCAGAGCCATTCCCCTTCCCTTCCAACCCCTGGAAGTTACAGTTAAGTCATATTGGTAATTTATTTTTATGGAAGGATAATGATTTAATAAGGAAGGTGAAGTGAAGGTTAATAAAATTTAGAAAGATAAGTCTCGAACTCTTGTGAAAGCAAGAAAAATAGAAAAAAGGCAAGGAATCTTCGGAAAGTAGTTACAAAATTTTAAAAAAAGCAGCATAGAACATGTAAAAAAATCAATACTAAGCTAATTATAGCATATGCAATGAAGGCATAATGAGGGGGAGAGATAAGTTTAGGGGAGAAGGCTAGTAACCGCTGCATGGGGGGGAATTTTGAAGGGTTATCGAGAAATAAATTTTAGGGATCGGGTCCGGTGACTGGCAGGGGATGGGTAGAGTTGCAAATTCTTGTCACTTGTTCTACGCCGTTGGCTGGTGGTTGGGTATTGATCTCTGCAATCATAGCTGTCCATAAGGCAACAAATGATTAAAGGATTTGGTAAAACTGTTATGTACCTGGAGCTGCATAGACATACTAATATTCATTCACTTCAATGCAACTGGGGGGTTCAGAAAAACGCAGAAGGAACATCGATCTTCAGCCATCCAATGGAACTATTCTAGAAAACGCCTTTGACAAATCTTTCTCTATCTTCAACATTCGTTAAGGTAAGCATTTGGATTTCTATGAGCATGTAATTTCCTTGGCATTCAATTTTATGACTCGGTGTATATGTATTGCTTAGTATTCGATTTGTTCCCCCTTTTATAGTTGTGGAATGCTTGATATTTGATGCTCTTTTGTTGGTGCTTGATGTCATTAAGTATTGTTAAATTCCTGCATAATACTTATAATATTTTGCTCTGCGTTTTAAATTTGGTGAATATCCTTTATGGATAGAGTTCGATTTATACCTTATAAGTGGCAATCGATTATTTTCATTTTCAAAATTTCGTCCAATTAGGTTGAGACTGTAGGTTATTTGAGTCTACTATTTTGTTCAATCTTATAAGGGATACCGAGTATGTTCACTGCCTACCCCTTCTGGCAACCGCCCTTTGCACTTTTCCTTGCATTTCTCTGGATTACACAATCTAACACTCTGAGATTTTGGCAGTGCGTGTGTGTATGGGGACCCAAGTTATTTGCAACCATTGTTTTACTGCTCTTAACCTTCCTCGCCTAGCTAGACTTCTACAAATTCCGTTTCAGGTCTTATAATGAAAGCCGATAACAAAATCCATTTTGTGTATATCCTGTGACCCTCACATAAAATGTGATCAATATTTCTTTGAGGTATTATGTGAATAGATCTCGTACCTTGTCATAGTAATTAAACTGTGGAGGGGTATAATGGTTTAAATAATCTCCCTGATTCTTATTGTAATCTATCACAGCGACAACACTAGAACGTGGTACGGTGTATTGATTTAAATAACCTCCCTATTTTTTTTTGAACCACTCATAGATATCGTACTTGAACATAGAATGTTGTAGAGTTTTAAATCACCTCTCTGATTTCATTGTCGACATGTCTAAGCTGCAGCGCTTGAGCATAATAGGAAGTTTAATGGTATAAATAACCTGCTTGATGCTACTGGCAATCTATCATAGTTGCAGCACTTGAAAATAAAATATTGTCAAATACTAACATAAAAAGGAGCTTTCCATTGATCACAGTGAAGTTTAATTTCCAAACTTCAACTAGAGTGCGTCTTGGAAACTCCCCACCAAACTGAAATGCGTCAAGTTTAAAAAAAAGAAAAGTTGTACATTATTTCTCCTACTCTTAATTCACGTATTTGCACCTCTCCTTTCTCCTTCCCTTCAGTCTTGTGGATAACATTTGAGATTTGATAATAATGCAAGTAGATGGTGATATTTCCAAATTCCAATTTTCACTTTCTATTATACTTGGCAACCTGCCACAGCTACAACATTTAGAGTTGAGACATTGTATAGAATTAAGTAGCCTCCCTGAAACCATTGGAAAACTGTCACAGCTGCAAAGGTGTAGTAAATCATATAGCCATTAGTTATGTATTAATTGTGATACGATGTCAATCGGTCATAATAATATTCCTTTGAAGTGAGCAATTTAACTATGTTGTAGAATTTGGTAATTACTTACCTAGTGCGTATTGCCTTGTCTTTAGTTCCATTTAATTACACTATCTAGAATTTAACTGAGAATTCTTTTCGGAAAAATGAATAAATGAGATTTATTTATTTATATATAACTTTATATTTGTACATTCAATGGATAAATATGTATATATGTGTATAAGCTTATGATTATATAAATATATACACATATATGAATGCTTGATTCTTAAAATTATGTGAAATGATTAGTGTGGCCTAGTATTTAATTAAGAAAGTAGTTAGTAGATTGGAAAACTAGTTAGGAATAAAAGAGACTTGATAGTCAAAGAAGGATTTATTTAATAAATAAAATAGAGTAGATATGTATAGGTTGTTAAATTCCTTATAATTCTAATTAAGTAATTATGGAGTATCGTGTCATGTGGGTGTTTGTATTGTACTCTTAAATAATGGAATTGTGTATCTTTGGCCTTGGTTAAGTATTGTAGTAAACTCTATTTGGCTTCATTATGCTAGTTTTATAAACTTGAGTCAATGATATAAATTGTTCCTTGAATTGAGTTTTCGTTCTTAATTATTTCACTTGGGTTGTTAGTTAGTGGATAACTTTATAACAATTCGAGTTTCTAATTAATGAGGTTCTTATATGGATAGTTATTTAGAACTTTGAGATTGTAATTGGTTGGTTTTGTTTAGATTGAGAATGTGTATAGATAATTGTTGTTGTTGCCATGTTGCTGATTTTATGAAGGTGATTTACGTACCACACTAAGGGTTCTTGTGAGGAGAAAATTGAGGTCTCCCATGGAATGCCTAGTTGGTGGCTTTTGGATATTGAGTGATTATTGTTGTTTTTAAACGTTGAATTTATTTGTGTATCCCTTTTTGAGGTGACACCATTGTTGATATGTGGATTGTATTTGTGTTTTAGGGTTGATTGATTTGTGGATGGGGTTTGATGAAACTTTCTTTGTGTGGCTTTTCGGAGTTAATCTCATATTTGAGAGAAATTTTATCCTTGTGTTGGGAATTATTGGGGAAAAACTCTCGATTCATTTTACCCTCATTTGTGGGTTGTCGTTCTTTTGGCTTCCAGAGGCTTGAGATGATTGACAATTGATGTTCTCTCTTTATGTGCCCTTGACGTGGTAAGTGTTTTGATATCATGTATTTGAAAGGGTTGTATGAAACTTTGTGAGACTCTGATTATGTACTTGGTAGCGAGATGGGTAATGCCTCGCATGCTTTTATGTTGTGATTCTATGTTCAAATTATGATGGTACAACCCTTGGTTTTAACATTTGTTGGGTATCTAGGGAGAGTGGCTCTTCGTGGGGGCTGGCGCCTCAATTAAGAGGAAGAGCACAGGATAACCCACGAATGAGTTTGTTAAATCAAGTGAAAACATAATAAATGAATTTTAGGAGGGATAGGTAGCAATCACATAATAAGATTAAAAATTGTGGTTACCCCGTCTTCATTAGGGCTTTCGCAGACTAATGGAAGGCTAAGAAGGTTGTGGTTGGCAAGGTCATTACCTCGTTCTCAAGAGAGGTTAGCGGCTCCGCATGAGTCACCCTATGGAGCAGCGCCTTGTGATAGGCTATCAGGATAACCATAGATGGAGGCGACACCTGGTGATAGGTTGTCTGGATAATCCATGTACAGATGGAGGTGACACCTTGAGTCAGGATGTCTGGATAATCCATGTAAGGCCATGTGATGACACTCTCCTCTAGCTTTCCCTTTTTGGAGTTGCTTCATTGAATTCCTCTGGAAGTGGTCTTTTGATTTTATGGCTTGAGATTTATTGCTGTTATGATCTTTGATTTATTGTTATTATGTTTCTGAAGTGGTTTATCACTATTGTGAAATGATTTGGATGTCATGTTTTCTGGTCATGGTTTAATTGATGTTGTGACTATCTTTGGGTTTCATGTTACTCTTGTATGATGTTGAGTCTTGTGGTTCTCTATTTGGATGTTCTTGGTTGAGGTCTCTTTCTTGTCAACTCCTTAGCATGGGGGGTGGGTCTTCGGACCCACGTGGTCGGGTGGAACGTGCTAAGCACCCCATTGGGTCCCCAATCGAGGATCGAGAGGTGCAGATTGGTGTCAGTTGCAGTGATTCTAGAGTTATATCCATCTTTGAGCCAGTTATGATACTTTGTATTTATCTGATTAGCTACATCATTCTTTATGGTTTCCCATTCATGCTGGGTAACGTTGTTGTATCATTGTTACTCTGGACATTGTACTGTAATGTAATGTTAAATCTTGTGTGGATTTTGACCCATGGAAGTTGTTATTCAATGTGATGAGTTAATCATGTTTATATTGTATTTATGTACACAG